>JAQGBT010001224.1:0-34694 GCA_034698585.1 Disparrhopalites patrizii
AAAAAGCAAAGAAAAAAGGGAACAAGCAAAGACAAAAAGATAAAAAGTAAAGAAAAAAGGGAAAAAGCAAAGAAAAAAGGGAAAAAGCAAAGAAAAAAGGAAAAAAGCAAAGAAAAAAGGGAAAAAGCAAAGAAAACAGGGAAAAAGCAAAGAAAAAAGGGAGAAAGCAAATGAAAATAAAAAAGATAAAAAGCAAAGAAAAAGGGAGAAAGCAAATGAAAAGAAAAAAGGGAGAAAGCAAAGAAAAATAAAAAAGGGAGAAAGCAAATGAAAAGAAAAAAGGGAGAAAGCAAAGAAAAATAAAAAAGGGAGAAAGCAAAGAAATAATAGAGAGAAACCAAAAAATACGAGAGGGAGAAAAAATTGAGAGAACCGAAAGAATAAAAAGGGAGAAAGTAAAGAAAAAATTGAGAGAACCGAAAGAATAAAAAGGGAAAAATAGAGAAAACCCGAGACAAAAAAATGAAAAGGAAGATGAGAAAGAGAGACAAATGACAAAACGAAAAGGAAATGTAAAAGGAAGTGCATATGGAAAGTAAGAAAGAGAAATCAAGTAAGAAATAGAGGACACGTAAAAGTGACATAGTCGGAGCAAATGAAGTGGAGAGTAAGGAGAACTAAAAAAAAGAAGAAATATTGCCCACTAAATTCCCGTCTTCATTTTATTTAACATTTAGAAAGATTGTAAAAACTGACATGATTCCTCCATGATTCCCTCTCCTGGTTTCCCTCGAAGGTCTGTGTGTGCATAAAAGTGTAGCTTCATTCCTGTTCTCCCTCCTCGAAAGAAAATAAAATATGCAAGCCATAAATAATACTCTCACCATAATAAAAGCTGCCATGTGTACGCCTCGACTTACTGCACTTAATGTGTAATAGGAGAAGACCCACTGTGTCTGGTGTACACAGTGAGAACAGCACTTGAGCCCATTTTTAAGCATCACAGCGAAAGGCCGTTGAAGGAAATTCAATTCTCTTTCTCTCCCTTTCTCTCTCTCTTTCAACCAGCTACCACTTCAGCTGCTCCAAGTGCTACCAATGCTACTCTTGTTACTCCGAACCTCTACCCTCCCCCCAAAATTCACACGGATAGACAATAAGGCTATGCCTACACAATTTCCCGCTTATTACACCAACCCTTCAAAAACAGGGAGGCTGAAGAGTATAAGAAAAGGAGTATGGATCTTGTTTCTGAGCTTGGAAGACACCAAATTTATTTGGGAGGAAGTGAGTGAAAAAACGCTTGTGGTAGAGCAAGGGAAGGGCATGGGAGTGTGAAAAATCTCTAGCATATCATTATTATTATTATGATTGAGCAAATAAGAGAAAGAATATGTTAGACTTATAAGCTTTTCCAATAAATTCTTGCTCGCTGCCTACCTCTGCATTTCCCTCTTCCTCCCACACGGTTTAATCTGCACAATTCAAGCTATGACGTAGAGAGAAGATGAGCAAAAAAACCATGTTAAAGAATGCCATGGCGAGGAGAAAAATGTTCACGGTAAAAAAGAAGAAATTGTTGAGAAAGAAGAAGAGGAAACTTTTTTTTTTATCTTGTAGAATTTTTTATATTTATCCCCTCAACATCAGTTATATAAAGTTACATGAGAGTCCGAAAGATAAAAAAAAAAAGGATACAGCATATAAGAAAACTCACCACCAAAATACAATTTAGTTTCGAAGAAGGAAAGTTAAAAAAGTCCTCTTTACAAAAATGACTTCAAGGAAAAGACAAACAGGGTAGAAAATATGGAGAAAAAAAACAAAGAGAGAGAATGGCGGAGAAAGCAAGAGAGGGAAAGAGAGAAAGAGAAAGAATGGCAAAGAAAAACTTGAGCAAAATTCTTTCCGTTCCTCCTGTCATTTTTTGGTGCCAAAGTCTGAAGTCTTCCCTGTCTTGACTGCAGTATTCATGATCAGTTATCCCCAACTTTTATCCCCCATATATGTCTCATCTTTTCATCCCTGAAAGATTAAAAAAAAAGTCCTGCAAAAATATCGAGAAAATATTTGTTTCGTGTTTGCTAGGTTCTAAGGGCATTTAAAGGGAGATAAATGGGAGGAATGGACTAAATGTTAACTTCTTTCTATGGTACGGGGGAAGAGAGAAAGTCTCTGATGGGAAAGCGTTTCACCCGCATTTTTCATGCATTTCCCCCTGTCCCCCTAGTTTATGAATGCGCTGGCACGTCCTTTCCCTGTTTCTGTACACACATATGTATACATATACGTACGTAGGACCTATTCACTTCTGTCCTAGGACCCAACCAACGTGCCCAAGGAATGAAGAAGACCTTCATGGTCAATGGATTTGCAGGGACACAAAACTTTTTGTTTGTGTACTAGATGGATGAGCTAATACAATTTAGGGGAAGGTTAACAACAGAAGGGTTGTTCCTACATCTTCTACGTGGGTGTACACAAGAAAGGACAAGGACCGAGAGGGGAAGATGAGGGAGTGCCAGGGGGGAAACGGAAAGATGAAATATTTGGAGACTCTTGAGAGTTTGTGAAATGCACTTATTGACATAGTTTTTCCACTGATTTTAACGTACTTGATGACATGAAAGCCAACAAGAAGGAATGTTATAGAGAAAATGAATCAGTCGAAAAAGTCGTCCTAATGGGCTTTCCGGTCTGCTGAATTGGCGGTTCTTGAAAATGTTGCCGTCATCTCTCCCTCTCTCTCTTTCTTCATCTCTCTTTTTCTTTCTTTCCCCCCATTTTTGCTTTCTCTTCTTGTCTCTCTATTCTTCTCTTTCTCTCCATCGGTCTCGCCCTCACTTTCAATCGTTCTCCTTCTCTCCTCCGTTTTCCTCGTTTTTCCTCTTGGCCTCTTTGTCTCTCTCTCTCCATTTCACGGAACCACTCCATCCTTAATGCTGTAAGGCTTTTACAAAAAAAAAGGCAAACAAAAAGCGTTTCCTCGTTCCCTGTTCCCCTCACTTTCTTTGAAACTAGAGAAAAAGAGAAAAGAAATAATAAAAGTTTCTCAAAAGTTCACCATGAAAACATGGTGAGTGGTGAATGTTTTTTTTCTTCATCTTGAGTAAAAATGGAGAAATCCTCAAGGTTATAAGTTCATTCCAGTGGGGATTTTTAAGATTATGACCACTTATGCTCCCATTTTCTTTTCCTCCAAGCTTTTTAATGTGCAAACAATGTAGTGCATTTAAGAGAAAACAAGTGCTTGTTTAGTGTAATCCTTTTTACCGTGGTGGTAGTCGTGGTATTAAGAGCTAACCCGGGGTTGCAATACCCCAAACAGCCGCACCGTATCCCGTACCATCAAGACAAAAGAACTTTTTCTCCCTCCTGCATGTATAAAAGGTAGGATTAATCCCTGCAAAAAGAGCAGGATGAGCTTCTATGACTTTGTTTTTGTGCTTTTGGATATTTGTACATGTGCTCATGCATGTAGATACATTTGGAATGGGTATATTCTGGTATATTAGCCTTTTTTTGAACTGAAACCAATGGTATATAATGTGATTATTGTCTTTCTCTCTCTCTCCAGGAACGACGGAGGCTGGCAGAGAAATTTCCTGGAACGGTGTATTTAGAGAGTGATGAAGAGCACTGTAAAAGACTCCTGGCCTCCTACAATAATCTTCTTCTCTCTCGAGCCATATGCGAAGGTCGATGTTCATCGGCCAGAGTGTGTCCTACTGGAACATGTCGTGCTCATTATGGTTCCCCAAAGTAAGCACTTTCGATTCCTTATTCTTCTTTCGTTTAGTCAATCTCCCCCGACGATTGGTGCTAAATGATTCAAAGGATTTCCTTTCCTTCCCTCTCCCTCGTTCTTCCTCTTTCTCTCTCTCTCTCTCCCTCACTCGCTTTCTTTCTATTTCACGATTTGACTCACTTTTACTCCCTTGGAAGGGGAAAGAAAGTCATTGATATTTGCAGTAGGAGTGAAGAGAAAAATGAAGAGTATCACCCTTTTCCTTGACTTTGTCTCGGCCTCTTTTCTCTCCACACTCCTACTCTATTTCTCTCTCTGTCCTTTCCTCCAACTTTCCCCTACCTTTTCTTTTTTATCTACTTTCTCTCTCTCTCTCTCCCTCTCTCCCTCTCGTTGTTTTGCGTCACATCTTCCCTTTCACTTTGTCCTTCTTCACTTCGTCCCTCAATCGTCTCCTTATTGTGGGTGTCTTTCCCTTGTCGGGTGATTCCGGTTTTCTATCATGTAAATGTCTCTCTATCTTTTTCGATACAACTTCTCTCTCTCCTGCTCTCTTGCACTTGTGTGAAGCCGTCCTCCTTTACTTTGCCTCTGATTATCTTTGTCACTCTCCCAATTTTTCAATTTCTCTCTGTTCTCGTCCTCTCTTTCCCGCTCTCCCTTCCTCTTTCTTCCACTTCATCTTCTCCTTCATTCCCTTTCCTCCAGAGTCCTGCCCCCTACTTGAAGAGGAAATGTGCGTCAGAGAAAATCGTGTGTATGCACGTTGAGAGTGTAAGGGTTTTGGAGATGCTCGATATTGGATTTAGATGAATTGAATAAGGTGCAAACGGGCAATTGTTGTATGTAAAAAAGAGAGAAAGACATGGAGAGAGAAAGGGAGTGCGAAATACAATTGGGGCAATTACTTTGGTCCTTTGATTGACACTCCGGAGAGGAAAAAAAAAGGAAGTAGGCGGTTGAGTCCTTGTTAATGAAAGATTTCGTTCATGGTGGGCCCTTCAAACTCCCACGATTGATTTTTTTAGAACAAATACTTATGTACGAGGATGCTGATGATTGTCTGTTTGAAAAAAAAACTCCCTTTACAGATTGGGTCGACAAAAATCGACGGATAGTAGCAAAGGGTATCCAGCGGTTGCGGGAACATCCTCGACTGGCAAAGGAGGGGGAGGAGGAGGAGGAGGAGGACGAGGAGGAGGAGGAGAAGGAAGTGGTGGAGGAGGAGGAGGAGGAGGAGGAGATCACGGAATGAGTCCAACAGCCTCCGCCACGGCATCCCCAGCCCCATCACCGCAAAATTCACCCAAAGGTTGGGAGAGACATTATGGATGTTGGAAGAATCATTTTAGACAACGTCAGAGCTCGACAGGTTCGGGCTCGGGCTCCGCTCCAGGTAGTCCAGTACTCTATCGTGTGTCCAAAGGTCAAAGGAGTGACTCGATGACATCCATTTCCTCCACTTCATCCGTGACATCCTTGCCCAATCAAATCCCTGGGGGGAGTGATCGGGACATGTATGTGCCGGGGTTGGTTTCCGCCACCCGCTCCTGTCCCAATTCCCCCAGGAGACTCCCAAAGAAACTCCCAAGAACTCAAGTGGACAATGGCAGTCTCATTCTTCATCAAGCTTCGGGATCATCCAAATCTTCACCAAATGTGTGGCAACAGGCTTCTACCAGTACTTGCTCGCGCTTCCAGAGTCACACGGCATCGGCGAATACGAGGAATGTGGGGGGATCCCCGAAGGCCGGCACTGGCATCAGCTCCAATGCACGTTGGGTCATGAAGAGAAGCGCGTACCGTTATAATTTAGAAAATGAATAATCCCCCTCTCTTTATTTCTCTTTATCCTTCACATCTTCCATACATTTACAAAAAATTGTACTATATTTAAATTTATTTTTTCTATAATTTCAAATCAACAACCATAAAAGACTAAACTTTTATTTGACATTAATTTATTTAATATTAATTTATTTAATATTAATTTATTTAATATTAATTTATTTAATATTAATTTATTTAATAACCCAAATTAATTCATCGAGCAAAGGGGTAAACATGGTTTTGTATGGCAGGTACCTTGAACAAAAGTAAGGCACTTAATTTACACGGGAATATACTTTACTTATATTAATACCAATAATAACATACATATAATAATTAGAAGTACATACGTACATATATTAATCAGCTAAATCTAGTGATTAGAAACCTTTTTACAGTGAACACCCTTCAAGGTAGCAATGGGTTCAAAAAAAAAAATATCAAGTAATCAGCCTCAACCTTTTACTCTATAGGTATGTAGGGTAGTCAAGTATAAAGTAAATTTAACCATCTCCAAGCATTATCACAATAATTTTTTTAAAGAGTATATGTATTTATGTACATGTGTATAAAAATAAATGTCTGGGACCCATAAAGTTATAAAGAGAAAACTCTCGACACCGCTCGACCATTTGTTCCTTGTACCTTTGTCAGGTTTATTCCACTTTGATCCCAAAAAAATATTTCCCAATGCCTCAGCAGCTCTTAAAAAGCTGTGGGGGAAAGTATGTACACTTTGCTACACACTTTGGAGATATGAAGATTCTCCATAAAATTGTTAAGCTACTTAAGCTACTTAACTTGTCATGTACGCTGCTTCTTCGCATTTTGGGTTGCGGTTGAGAATCAAAAAAAAAAAATGAGTGAAAATGACTGAAATCTACTTTTATGTATGTTTGCCTTTTATTGTCCTTTTTGTGTCTACAATTATTCCGTTATTTTATCATTCTACCCTTATAGAATTTGAATTTGATTAGTTGAAAGTTACAAAATTGTGTTTATGTAGGGATTAATCGGATTTAAAGTGATACATATATTGATGGTGTAAAATACAGTAGATGAATCCCTACAAAAAAAATAAGATTACATTTGATGGAAATTTCCTCCAAATAAAGGTATACCAAAAGGGTTGTGAAGAAATTAACCTGACTGCACAATAAATGATTTAATATACAATTTCTACATACAAAAGAAAAAATATACATGTAAAGTTAATTATAGGAACAAAATACCCCCACATTTCGGTACAGTTAAATGCACGCAGGAAAAAGGAGAAAAAATATTGGGAACCCATACATTACACTTCTATAAACACATGAAAATATGTTCATGTCTATTCAAGAGCTCGGTCTAGGGCCAAGAGTGTACATACACATTATAAATATATAAATACGCTAAATACATAAGATGTAATATGTACACGTGCAAAATAGAAATATGTATACATACATTCATACAGAATTGGAAAACACAATACAAAATAACCATACAAGGATGTCAACGAGACGATTTTTGGTCATTCACTTGTCGTAGTAGATTCGGATTAGTCAAGGCTTTGATTACCAGCGAGAGAGAAAAAAAAATTCGTCAAATTATTGGAAGAAAAGTATAATCAGGATAAAATTATATTAATACCACTAAAATGCTCCGCTTCTATGTAATGTAATGTCCTTGTCTGCCATTGTTCCAGAGCTTTTTATTTGTGCTAATGAAGGTACATCACTGGAGAAAATTTGCTTCAACTGTATGCAAAAACTAAAAACCAAAGTGCACAATATACGTATGTATCTTATTGTTAGCTTATGTTATCGTATTGTTAGCCATTTCATACTCAAAACTGTAGGTCTTACATGCATCCAAGCTTGGTTACGAGGAATTAGGGATGTTTTCAGTTTACAAAAACAGGAAAGAATAAGGTACTTTTCAGCTTTCGTCATCATCGGTGAGGAAATGCAAGGGGAGACGATCCAAATGATTTGTATGTATAATATTTGCCATTTGTACGGAAGAAAAAGTCAGGGAGCTTACAGCGTTTTCTCGGGGCCTATTAAAAACGATTAGTCGAGAGGGGAAAGTTAGGGAAATCCTGAGGAAGTCCGGACGGTGGGACATTTTGTGTAGTGTCTCCACTTGTAGACCATCTACCCCCTGTTACATTCAATTAATAAATTACAAATGGATTCGATGTGGTCACGAAGGAGGTAAAAATATTCAGATTGTATTAATAGCTGAGGGAAGGGTAAGAAGAAGGCCGGTTAGAAAGGAAATGGTGAATTGGAAAGTAAAAATGCTTCAAAGATTGTTTTTTCTATGTCAAGAATATTTTTTTCCGAGGAGGAGAGATTTGTTAAGGCATACATAGATTTGCAGTCTAATCGCGTGTATCTGAATCATTATGACGATATATTATTATTATATACCATTATTATTTTTACCGTAAAGGCAAATGGAATACTGTGGGACTGGAGAAAGTGTCTATACATGTGCTTCTCAACATAGACTTAAAGAATGTGCATTTACTAGATTGGTAAAAAAAAAAAACTATATAAACGTTTGTGACTAACGTCTTGCGTAATAATGTTACGTATTATATTCATATACGTAGGTACATATGTACACACACAGGAACTTTCACCAAAAAGGTAACATTAGGTACTCCCACGACTATAGGGACATACATAATTGTGTATATACTTGGACAGACACAAGGAAGAAATAATCAATGAAATCCATTGCGTCAGTTGACTCTCCCAAATAAAAATTAATCTATGATTATTTGATTATGAAGGTATCTATTTATATCTGTATTTAGATTTATGAAATAAGAAAATAACTTGTATTTGCTAATGTATGATTGGATTTTTTATTTTGTGTAAAATACGTACATATTGCATTATATATATGTATACAATACAATAATACTACATGCTTGAAATTAGAAGAGAAAGTATTTTCCGGTCCACCACCGATTCTTCTCTTGTAGGGATATTGCTTTTTCGTATGTTTATGTCAAGCTCAGCACAAGAAACATGAAATCTTTTTTTTTTATATTGAAACGCTATAATACTATTATAACGGAAGGATTCGCCAATAATTATTATTGTGGTAGAATAGTATGTACAATGTATGCTGCTGGACAAGCTTTTGCGGCCTTTGTTTTTAAGTTTATAAATTTTCCTTCATCAATATGGTACAGAGGAGCCTTAGCAGGAAATAATCATTAAATATAGGTAGAAAATATTTTTAATAAAATAATAATTTCCAATTATTTTCCCCCGTTGATTAATTTTGCATTGCGGTAAAAAAAAAAGAATACAAGGGCTGAAATTATTTTCTAATGGCTTAAAGTGGCTTATCGTAAATTAAATGTATCTATGTATATGCAAGGGAAATTAGAGGCAAAAGTATCTAATGCTAAACTTGCACATATTTTAGTTCTAAATGGAAGAAGAACATAATTTTTCTTATAAGATGTATGACCTGTTACTTTTGTGACTGTGCACAATTTAATTATTGTGGAGAAAGGAAAAATGACTGCACACAAATCAAAGAGGAAATAACAAGATGCGTTGAGAAACTCAAAGATTTTGAAGATTTATGTAATTCCATCAATATTAACAAAGCGGGAATTCCAGAAATCTGCAAAGTCTGTCGGTCTGTTAGTTTTTCAACTCACCCAGTATATATAAGAATGACTTTAATTTGTCAAATTTGTGAAATCCCCCCAAAAAAATTAAATATATTGAGAGGAAAATGTGATATATTGCTGACAAGACAAGTGACATACCTTTAAACATGTACTGTGTGACATTTCTAAGCTTAAATATAATTATGATTGTAATTATGTCTTAATAGACAAAGCTGTAAAATTACGACGGCTTTTCAACTCTGGAGTAAAAAGCATGAGAAGTTTCTTGTGGTGGAAACCAAGATATACTTCGTCAAGTCTGATGTTTGTAAAAAAAAAAAAGGAGGATTAATTATATTATTTATAAACAAATTTAAAAAAAACAGTCATGTAATTACAGATGGCTGTAAACGCAATATAATTTCATTAAATTATCAATGAATCAAGAGAGCAGCCAGATATATTGCAAAAGAATTTGACATCCTAATTTTATGAGTTTTGATGGTGCTTGTAAAAATTGTAATATTTTTTTCTAATTCTATATTATCACGTCTGTATAATTATAAGAGAAAGTCAAAAATACGCGTATTAAAATGATTTAATTGGTAAGGGCATAATTACCTTGAAATTAAACCTCGTTGCATTCAATTGTAATCGATAATATAGTCGTACAGTATGTTCCTGGCAGCTTTTTTCAGCAACCATCCATATCCGGACATCTCATAATCATACCCATACAATTGTTCAACACTTACAGGAGGATAACACATTATTATTCTTTCTGACAACCACCAATTCTGAGAAAAGAGAAAGTCTCTCCTGGATTTCATCTCCGTCTCTCTTGCTCTAACAAAAATAATACAAAAATAATAATTAATATTATTAGATATAAAAAATAATAATAACCAAAGCTGACTGTCGTACATAATGATTCTATAGGCTTTGGTCAGTTTTGGTTCTTAGACGACGATATATTTATTTGTTCTCGCCGCACTTACATACATACGTCTGCCTAGCTTCCTCCTGAGCTCTCCGGCTCATTTCTCCCAATGCAGACTGGAGGTACTTAGTTTTACAAAATTTTCCAATTGACAGAATTCATTCATAGTTACAAAGAAACGACGCCATCATCTTGGTGTGACAGCGTTGACAGGGCATCCTCTCTTTGAACAACTGGACCAGCTGTTTACACTCTGCAACACTGTTCTTGGCATCGTCAGTGTGAAAGTCTGCATCCGCAAATTGTTGTACAGATCTGGAAGTCAAAATGGCTGTTCCCATTCCAGATTTGCCAACCTCAGCAGATATATCAAATACTCGCTAAATGCTTACAATTAGACAGGAATGTTTGTTTACAAGTACTAAAGCTTTACATTTGTTGCTACTGTTTCGTGTAATACCCACAATATGTGTTCCACTACGTGTGTTCTGCATCCAGGAAGCAGGGTTGCAAAATTTATAATTTTCCCTGGCTGAGGGTTTTTTTTATGTTTAAGTACAAACAGTTACTGACAAGGAAACCATTCCACATGAAGTACTGGGATTTTCCCCGGACAAGGGGATGATTAGAGCACCCCTAGCATTGACTCACTATAACAAAAGTTCGAGTGTAAATTGAGGTTTCGAATTTTCAAAAAATATTAAAATGTTCAACAAAATCCCCGGGAACCGAAATTTACTGGTTTTCCCCATGTTAATCCCCATATAAAATTTTTGCTTCACGTATTCCGCCTTTGGAAATTTTTCAAATTGGGCTAAACAGCTACCATACATATCTGTATACCGACTTTATGTGCACCACATCGAATAAATTCAAAAACATTGTTTAAAAAATTTAAAGATCACTGTTCTCTCCATTGTCATAAAGGGGAACAAAGAAGAGATGGATGGGGAGGGTGTAGGATTGGCTTTTTTTTTTAAAATTCGAATTTTGGATTTTCCTTGAAACAACCCCAGTTAAATCTTTTAAAACGACCGTTTCAATAAAAATTTAAATACCACTGATCCCATTGTAAAACCGTGCTATTGTCGTTAAGAGGAAAAAGGAAAAGATATGTATGGGAAATGTTTAGGATGGCGTTCAAGTTTGTTATTTTAATTTTTCGAATTTTGGATTTTCCTCAAAAAAAAACCTTATAAATAAATCTTTTTAAACGGCCGTATTTCAAATTTCGGTGAAAGCGGGCAGTAAAAACCGGCGATATGGCCGAAAACTCGTCAGAGAAAGACATACTTTGTCCCCTTGTGGGAGGTAGGAGTGGCCATGCTGATGTTTTACATTGAAATACCAATAATTGTGGCGATAGAATGTTCTTAAGTGATTTTAAGGGGGAAAGTTGATTTCTATTTCTTTTTAAAATTTTTCGAGATTTTGAAAAACATGAGTTTCGGATTTTTATGAAAACAACCTTAATTAATTTTTTTTAAACGACCATACCATCAGATCAGGGGGATCATTTGGTTTTTTGCACCATTGTTCATGTAGAAAAACGATTTAAATGAATACATATTCTTTTTTCACACTTGCAACTCGGCGTTTCTCATTTGCATTGGAATCTCCCAGACAAGCCCATAAACATTGAATAAGAACTACAGTGCTTTAGGCATTTTGTTTTTTATTGTTTTTATTTACTTTTTGTTTTTATGTATTTGTTTTATTGTTTTTACGGTACACCCGTAGAAACAGAAGAAAACTCCGGGGGGAAACAATGTAAGAAGAGGAGAAAGTATGAAGGCATTCAAGAATGTGTATAGGTGTGTGCAAATACCTCGGTTGAATATAATTGCTTCTATTTGGTGTCCCCAGACAAGGGTAATTAGGAGAAAGTCGAAACTCTCAATTCAATTACATTTGTTTTGGCACTCACTTACATATGACCACTGTCGTCGTAAAGGATGATTGCCTCCATCTCCAAAGGAACAATGATTGGCACCTGCTGCGTGATGGCGGGCTCAAGTTTTTTAAATCAATTTTTTCTTTTCGTTTTTTTTTTCGTCTTCCAAGCGATTCCAAAAATGTTTTTAGGGCATAGCTGTACGGAAAGTCGTAAGAAAACATTACAATGTCGTGGCTTTGGTCCACGCAAATGTAATCATGACGACCCTTTTGCATGTAATAACCCCACACCCGCCTTTTACAATTTCCTTCTCCCGAGCGTGTAGGGTTTAATGTTATTGATTACACGTCCGTGTATGTACCAGTTAATTCTAAATATCTCGGCCATTCATGGAAATGGAATGAATATGTTTGTACAACGTGAGACCTCGGACTATTTGATGTAATTCATTTGGGTTAGGTACTACTAGGAGGAGAAAGACAGGTTTATGACAAGTGAAAGAGGGAGAGAGAAAGATCGAGAAAGGAAGAAACAACCAGGGAGATCGTTGACATTTTCGACGGGTGATTTTAGAAAAAAAAATGATTTGGCGACAGATTTACTCCAACAAAACATATTGGCTGGAATGAACCCACAATATACGCACATATGCTGACACAGGAAATACAGTCACAATGTTTCTCCAAGTATTTCATGGCTATACAAAAGGAAATAACAAAGCTTAAGCTTTTTTACACACGCAGGAAAATGGAGAAACGTACAATTATTAATCAAAACTCGTCATTACGTCCCTCCATCATAGTAATTACGAGGAGGATTGCGGACGGACGTAAGACCTTTACCACTTCCGGTTGACCTCCTTCACCTCATACAAGGGAAATACCACTCACACTTTAAATATTTACACGTCTTGCAAAGGGAAAATGGGGTTAAAAATATTGTTTGAACCTTTGAAGTGCCAAAAAACAAATCTTGAAAAGCAATACAAAAATCCTATCTCCTTCCTAAGTTCCTACAGCACATGTCGAATGACGTACTTTTCATTAGATAATATCCAACTCTTTTGTTCTGTACAATACAAAATTCGATTTCAGACGTCATTTGAAACAAATTCAGTGGATAATAAAAAGATGTAATTATTTGTACACACCTATATAATACATAAATAATGACAGCTACCCATCTATACCACATGACTTTGTGGAAAATCGAAAAAGTCCAAGCTCCCCTGGTTTGAAGAGGTAATCTGGTATAGCTGGGGTCACTACTGTAAATTAGTCTACCCAAATATCCTGTATTTGTATTTTCTTCTGTGTGTATATATACACACATAAATTAAACATATCACCTTCATGCAAATCGATCGAGGGCCAAATTAGGCAGTCCAAAAGTTACGACGGGAGGAATTATTAAATGTTTCTGGTTCTTTATTGTATGTAAAATGCCACCACTATTTGGATGATATATGGAATTCTCTTACAGTTGAGTGATAAAAGTTTCATCACCTACAAAGATCTCCTATCTCCAAATCATCACACTCCATGTTCAATGATGTCACAGAAGGAATTGGTCATAAGTAGTAGCTCTACAGCTCATTCCAGCCGTCATAATAGTTCTCTGTTCAACGAACGTTTCATCCGCAACACCCCGCAGAGTGTATAACATGCGTGTAGGTAGTGGGGAAAGCACGGAAAGAGAGAGAGAGAGAGAAAGATTAAAATGTCCAGTACATTATTATAACCTTCGTGTGGAGTAAAATCTGATTCTTGTGTAAGTATGCACATACCCAAATTCCCTCGTCAAGGTTCCTTCACATAATATATACCAATATAAAAACTAGCCAACCACCATAATTAAATATAACACCTCTTTTGGGAGCAACATGAAACGTATATAGAGAGAATAACGGATTTTAAAATATGCTCATAAATCTGTAATCGGTCAAGTCTTAAAACACATGGGAAAATAAGTACTGGCAAAATCTATTGAGGTGTATATACACAGAAAGAATAAAACATTGACGGTAAATCAGTACAACACCAGGTAAAGAGAAAGAGAGAGAGAGAGAGAGCGAAATCGTTGGCACACGTCATGTGACGTACGTGATCCTTAAAGAGAAATTTTACTCACGGAACTAAAAGAGGGGAAAAAATGGGCAGTGGATTTCTTTACTGACCAACGATCCCCTCCAGGATTTTATGCAATCCATTTTGAGGAGGAAATCAGGGCGGAGGACGTCGGCAGCAGCGTCACTCACCATTTTGCGTGATGGAGTTCAGATTTTTTGGGGAATTTTTTGACTACCCCCAAGTGTACCACTGCCTCTGTCAGGATTGGGGGAATTGACAGAAACTATTTGACGTATTAGACACAAATAATAATAATCTTTTTTTACTGGAAACATGTGCAAAATTTATTACGTAAATACCTCAATAGTTTAATTAGTGCTGTAAAAAAAAAAAATTCCTAAAGTGAAACTAGTGGAAGGCTAGTGAACACGGACAACCAGCTTACAAAATGAACAAGGTTGCCCCTATGGGGTAAGTGCTTATTCCTGTAAATATCTTGCTTCATTCCTTTCTCGTGTTTTATTTTTCTTACTAATCAAAGGCAGAAAATTACGGATTTTGTTTTGCGGAATGTGTTTATTTAGTAGCAAATTCGATTTACGTATTCCTGATATTTAAATTGGATTTGTGTATTCCTGAGACTTTTTTTATTGCTTATATGAATATGTTTTAAAAAAATGCTGGTTTTTTATTCAAAATTCTCTCCCATAATGTCCGTAGGGGGAAGGAGCAAGAAAATACTTTCCAGCCAGGCACTGCAGCAAATGCCACTTCAACCATTGAGATTTCTATTCAATGCAGGTAAAGGTGCTATAGTCAAAAATAGTGATTAGTATATATTATATACATGTATTGAAATACACGCATATGCTGGAGCCTATAGTATTTTCAAAGGATGATTCCTTAATTATTCAATTAATATTGGTTAATATTATTCACGCAGAAATTTAGCAAATAAAGATGTGCTTTCCAAATCCGATCCAATGTGCGTGGTTTACAATAAGGCTATGAATTCAAAAAAATGGGTAGAAATATTACGGACGGAAGCGCTTCAAAACAATCTCAATCCAGACTTTGCGACAAAGGTAGGCAACCAAATTTGTGTGAGACTAGGATTCCACAGGATGTGCGCTCTCGTAAAAAAAAATATTATTTATTCCAGCTCACAATGGAGTATCGTTTCGAACAGTCGCAAAATCTAAGGTTTGAGGTTTATGACATTGACGATGAAGAAGGAGATTTGGAAGAGGCCGACCCCATTGGTTTCACAGAATGCACTGTAGCTAATATTGTTTCTTCAGGAGCCAAAGGTTACAGTATAACGCTCGAAGCTTTTGAGGGGACAGGGAAAACGGGAACAATAATCCTGGTAGCGGAAGAATTGGAAGCTTTAAAGGATGAAGTGGGTAGATTTTTCTTCTTTTATTTTTTTTACACTTAATATTATTTTTAGGAAACGGAATCAGAAAAAAATTGAACTAAAATTCGGATTTAAATACCAAATTTACAAAAATAGGAATATAAATTATAATTTCGAATAGAGCAATTCCAATATGTTCGAAAAATCGGAAAATACGGATTGTACTGAAATACTTTTTGAATACTTTGATTTTATTAATTGGTCCCGTACTTATATACACGGTCAAAAATCACTTCAATTTTCACTTAAACGTATAGATATGTACAGTTGTATCGCATAATTCGTTTAATAATAGTTGGCCCTCTCTGACACTAGGATTCCATTTTGGAATGTGACAAAGTTACTCGCAATTTGATTAGGAAAATATTTAGTGTTTACTAATAAAATGATTTCAATATTGCACCACTAATTACGTACAAGCAAAAACACTTAATCAAATTGGGGCCTACATTGGCACTTTTATATCATAGTTTACTAAATAGCAATTACTACTCACATTTATTGTAAGCTTCCACAAAACATTCCTCAAAGTAATATAGAATTATTTCGATGTTTTCTATTGCCCAAGGTAAATGTAAGTATTTAAATGCGCTCCAAAGATTTTTACTTTGATCTGACACTTGATTTTTGCATGAGCAATTGTCACTCAAACATGCGAAACTTGGAGTCTGAATTCTTATTCAGAAGAAAATAATTCAAATTTAAATATCGATACTTTTTTCGGGTTAAAATTTCAAATCCCAATATTTTTATAGTTGTTTTGATATTAATTTGGATTCCAATCCTAACAAAATACGAATATAATTCCGATTCCGTTCCCTATAATTGCAATCACTTCTTTTAAACATCTGGGAAAATTCTGCTTTAGTCAAAAGTCACATTTATTTTGAAAACAATGAAAACAGACCATTTTAAATCCGGATATGTATAGGTTCATTTGCGAATAGGTGCTACCGGGTTAGGCACACTCATGAATTGTTTCCTTCCCAAAACATTCTATGCTGTGTCCAAAATCAATGATGGCGGCACGTACGTGGTCGTGCATAGGAGTAAAGACATGCGAGGATCAAATCCCGTCTGGCCCACTTTAGTCATTCCCGGAAGATCTTTGTGTAATGGGGACAAGGACCGTCAACTCAAGTTTGAAATTTGGAAACGAACCATTAAGGAAGAAGAAGCTCTTTTCGGTTTTTGCTTCACCACTTTAAATCGAATGATTAATAATATTGATGATAAGGTGCAACTTATGGGGAAAACGGGACAAGTGAGTGGAATTGTTTTTTTTTTTCGGGAGACTGGCCACTGATGAATTTCAAAGGCCTCAATCCGAACTTTGACCTGAATATAAATACACAATAGAGATGTCTTAATTTTCGCATTTAATAATTTTAATTTAATTTCCAGGCAATTTCGTCTCATATTACTATTATCAGCTGCAGAATTGAACCAATCTTCACATTTTTCGACTTTGTCAACGCCGGCACCAAAATGCACCTCATTTTCTCCATTGATTTTACTAGTAAGAAATGTCAACGTACCTATATGTACAGGCATTTGAATCAGCTTTGTTTATGGTCGTTCTATTACAGGGAAATGAAAAGGTTTTCTTTTTATCATTACGCAGGTTCAAATGGCGATCCGAATCATTTGTCTTCACTCCATCACACTAATCCGGATCCGAAGCAACCAAACGTTTACGAGCAGGCCATCTGCGCTACGGGAGCTATTCTCAAGGACTACGGAAATACGAATGTATTCCCTGTGTATGGATTTGGGGCTCGGATTCCTCCCGTTGGTGATGCATCTCACCTTTTCCCAGTTACCTTAGCAGATACCCCTAATTGTGAGGGTATAGAAGGGGTTCTGCGTGCTTACAAGTATGTGCGGCAACAAATTTATTGCTGCAAATATTTATTGTCATACTAATTTTAATACCGGAGTCTAAAGTGCCATTTATTTTTGCGAACAAATGTTTCGTTTACAGAAGCTGCATCAGCCGGGTACAACTCTTTGGTCCAACAAACATAGCACCTGTTATTAACAGAGTGCTAAAAATTGCATCCCAGGCGAAGCCTGGGCAACACTATTACATTCTAGTCATTATCACGGATGGAGTAGTTACAGATATGCATCATGCAAAAGAGGTATACTCACTTGGTGGAATTATTGTATGGATATCATTCCAAATAATTTACGTAGATTTTTCCAATACTATACATTTGTGGTTTGAATATCCCCGTTTTCCAACCAAAGCGTTCTGGCACATTATTTTTCCTTCTAAAAAATACGAGTAGGTAATTTAATTGGGATATTTTGGGTGCAGTCTGTGGTCAAGGCATCATCACTGCCAGTATCAATTATCATAGTTGGTGTGGGTGAAGCCGAATTTGATGCCATGGAAGAATTGGATGGTGATGGCAAACTTCTCACGTACAATGGTAAAGAGGCCGAGAGGGACGTTGTTCAATTCGTTGAATACCGGAGTGCAGAGTCTTGGCTTAAACGTACTGGTGAATCGACCATCAAAGCTGTTCCGAGTCAACAGCCAGCCCCAAAATTTGAATTGGGAGCAGCCGGCTTGGAAAATGTTGTGGGTTTCGCACAAAGGGAATACAAAAACTTGCTGGCACAAGGTCAATTAGCGGAAGAAATTTTGGCCGAAATTCCTGACCAAGTTCGGGGCTACATGAAATCCAAGGGATTGGAGCCTCATATGATTCACCAGGAGGAGAGTAAACCGGAAGAAGTCTTTACAGGAGCCGCTGGTCCAGACATGACTGAAGCGACAGATAAGAAGAAAGCCAATTCCTGGAATGTGATGATGCTGGTTAATAGAGGTCGCAACAAATTCCGGGCGAAATCACCCAGTAAAAGGCCTTTCCAGCCTACGAGTGACGCGACGGCGCAAAACGAAGCTTCCAAGTTACAAGTTCCCACATTTGCTGTAGAAGAGGCTACTTGAGTATTATGTACATGAACTTGTTAATTATACCAAATCAATATATTTGTCAAACTATATTTAATCATATCGTTACATTTTCTCACTAATTGTAAAGACCATAAAAAATAAATTTTAAAACAGCCACACGTCCAAAAAAGTAAATTGTGTGGCTTTTTAAAAGTCAAGATAGAATTGATACTAGTAGGTAGGAAAAGATATTAATAATTCACCGTTCTTATCAATAAAGTAACCAAATTTATAAGAGATTTGATTACAGCGGTGCGCACCATGGGTGACCATCATTAACTTTCTGAATCTTGCCAAAGTGCACGTTTTGGTCACGAGGATAAATTTTGGTGAGAACAAATCTGCCCGCATTCTACAATTTAATTAGTTGGCCGATTAAGTCGCATCGATTTGTGAGACAAATTTTGAGGGAAATGGCTAAAAACATAAAGTTTTGTCAATTTATGAGACAGATTGTCAGCAAATTTTCTGAAAACAAATTTTCACGGGATTTGTGAGACAAATTTCCAAATAAGTATCTAAAACTACAAACTTTCCGTCTTGTGAGACATTTTTTTAGGAAAATAATTAAAATCATACCTTTAAGGGAATTTGTGAGACAAATTGTCAGGGGTTAGACCAATTTTCAGGACAGTATGTAAAACACTAATTTGCCACCGATTTTCTGAGACAAATTGTCAGGAAAATTGCTAAAGATATAAATTTTCAGGGAAGTGCAGCAAGTTTTTAAAGAAATATCTAAAAATTCAAATTGTCAGGGAAAGTGTTGCTCTATATATGTATACTGTATATCTACCTATTACTGCGCAATCATTTTGTTAAGTCCTAATGCACTTCTTAATTGCAAACAATTGTTTTCAAATGCACTTGTGAATCTCGGATTTTGGTATACAGTATAGCTGCGGATAAGTTAAAAACAGGCCAAAAAATTTTGGTGACCATCGGCATTGTTAAAATGATAAAAGTGACCGAGGAAACCAAAGTCGTGCACACCCGTTCACGACTGCCTTGGATTACATCAATCGCTCAGATGCGTATCGCAACCTCATCTATGAAAACACGTGGTTTAGTCATTGCATAATGAACGGCAGCAAATTCCGATTGAAGACTCAGTTGAAAAATTTGTGAATGGGATAGTCACATGTTTCAATACGTATTTTAATTCAAGATTTCTTTTAATCCATAGCGACAAAAATCGAAAGCGGTATTCACAGGAAATAATATAAAAAAACCAAACACTGGTATTTAATGTTTCACAAATCAGTGTTAATTTGCTGGAAATTATTACGGTTAAACACACGACTTTGACCCAAAGAGTGTATAATTTAACCAACAAATATATAACTAACTTTTTAGGCGGTTCGTGATTTTCCACATTTTCTTGAACACTTTTGTCGGTACTATCTATGTTTTGACTTCGAACATATCTTGCAAATACTTTTTTTTAGCAAATTCCTGACATCAGAAAAATACTTTTTGATCATGCCATCAGTACCCGCATTAGGCAATTTTAACAAATTCAGACAAAGTGGATCAGGTAACTCAATTAATAAATACGGCAAAGAAAAAAACGCAGAGTTTTATTGTTACGAGTGATGACAAGTCCAAGGTAAATTAATACATGCAGTTTGAAATGAGTACAACGTTGAAGGGAAAATAAAATTTAATTAGTCGCTATCGAATTTGGTGTAGAATTACTTTTGGCTCGTAAATCCTTTCGAAGAACATGTGCATCTGCTGGTTCAATTCTTTTGTAGTAAGCGGGCTTGGTCTCTACAATACTGAATCCAAAGCGTTGGTAAAATGAAACGGCGTTGTCATTATTCACTTGAACGTGCCTGAAATTTAACAGCCATACAAATACGGTTACAGAACAATTTCATTCCATTTCATGCCAAGAGACAATGGTGTATGAGTTATTCCAGTCCTATGGAGATAATTAACTAAAAAAGTGGAGCCACAAATAAAGCATACCCTTGCACAACAAAAATAACCAATATTTTGGCGGGACATTGAAAAGCAACTAAGACCTAATCCGTTAAACTAATTCCATTTAATTCTTAGCTATGTTTACTTTTTCTACTAATTTTGGTTTAAAGTATCACCACATGTTACAATTACAGAACCCAGGGATTGAAATCTAGTATGTTCCAATCGAGATCGGAATTTGTCTAGCAATTTATTCTTGATACTAACACTGATAGCCAAAATAAAATCATATTTACTTCAACATAACTGAATTGCACAGACACAATATCCTACGATATTTTGCAAATAATTAATAAATTTTGAAAAGAGGCACTTACAAGAAAATCGCATCAAAAGTACCATCTCTTTCCACGTAATCTAGTACGTGTTTCAACATCATGGTTCCAATTCCTAGCCGTCGATAAGGAGCAAGACAACCCAGTGTCATAATATAGAGCTCTCGTAAACCATTACTTGTATCAACTCGGCAGCAAACGCCCCCAACGACCACGTCATTGTAATAAGCTAAAAAAACAAATAATCGGAAGTTAAACACAGCTACATGCTACACAACCTGAATCAATTTCCGATGGATATTCAAGGGACATAATTAATAATACCCTTACCTAGTCTGGCTAATTCTCCAGCTTGAAGAACATCCTTGTAAAACTTGTCATTGTAGGACACCGGGAATACAACTGTATTCAAGCGTTTAAGTTGGCGTATATTGTGAACCGTGACTTCACCCAAAGCTATCCTAGCCCTGTCGGAAGAATAACTGAATTAAAAAGATAATCCCTTTAGCCACCTTCTTCCTCCAGTCAATAACTTGACTTACAAAGGTACAACAATTGATTCCGCCTCACAATCGGAAGCTGGAGAAAAAGCCTTATCCACACACAAACAAAAACAACTACACGATTTTCGTTTAAAAAACCACAGCACTGTAATTACTTACAATACCAAGGCATGATTACGTAAGCATAAATAGCAAACAATAGAAAACGTTATGTATATAGGTCACGGTCATTACAGAGCACATGGAACACAGCAAAATATACATGTCCTAGTTGAATGAAGAACCCAATTACCTCGTCATGACGTTTTCTTTATCCAGTTTTGCGAACTTAGATCTTCCCAGAGGCCCAGATATTATGTTTAAAAAAAAAAGTTCCGTAAAATACAGATATTATTTCTCCCGAAACAATGGATCTGTCTTGCTTCCGTTAAAAAAAAACTGGAACAGGTACTCAAGGCAGGTCTCCTTAGACAAAATGTGTATTTACAAACCACTATAATTGAGGGTCCTACCAGAGATAGGACAAAAAAACCATGAATAAATCGGATCCACTTATACGTGTGTTTCTGATAACGTGATTATGATAATGTTCCAGAAACATTGAAAAAAACTATATTGGAAATAAAAGGCACTCACCTGAACCGAATGGATGGAACGAACCCTCCTTTTGTATTAAGACCGTCAAATCAGCCCTTTTCACTGTTTTTGTTCAAAGAAAATCGTCCACGAATTCAACGCACGCTTATTAAATGCTCCAGTTAAAATGATTCTAAATGGTTCTCACTCCATTCCAGTATTTGATGATATTCCCCTTTTAACAAAGCATGCGAATAAAGATAGGGAATCAAACAAACAAAATCCCTGTGCTTTTCTTGTATCTTTTATATATAGTAAAAGAATTGAAGGTTGGAAAATGAGAAAAAAAGAAGCACACACACACAAGCCTTTTTTTGAATATTTCGCACGCAGTGCAGAATCCTTTTTTTTTTATTCACTTTCGAATGAAAAAAATACTAAACATTTAGATACTTATAGCCGGTTTTCCGTCCATGTCGTGCTTACTTTTTTCCCCCTTTTAGAAATCGATTATGTGCATAATTCCTTCCATAAAATGAATTTTTGGACCACGAGAGACGAGAGAGAGATGAGATGATTTCTGAGAGACCAAGATTTGAGGAAAAACTCGATGGCAACTCCGAATTTGAGCGCCAAACATTTCCCTTTTGGTCATGCCCCGCACCATGTCGTCCTTTTCCGTCGCGCGGTTTTTGAAAAAAAAAGTATCATCCTACATTCTCTGATTCTTTTCCATGCTTGAAAGTGCGACCTGGGTAGGTTTTTTTTTCTTTTGTCATGATCTCCTGATTGTCGTGTGGTTTTTATTTGAGGGAAAAACGTGGTCATTTGAGTCAGATTTCTTCATTCAGAAGTTTTGAATCCAAACCGTGCCGGTTGCCGTTTTGTTAATTACAGGTAAAAATAGGTACTTTTTACCTGTAAAATGACGGCACATTAGCACGTACAGATAATGGAAATACAAGAATTACTTCGACAGAGGTGATTGTAATTGTGATTAGCATGTTGTTTTTGCTTAAATGACTTGCGGGTTTCTGAAAGTGCCTTAATAATACCCTTTTGGGGATTTATAGAAAAGTATTCTCTTTTTTTTTTTGCGGGGTCAGAAGGTCAACCGAAGGAGGTTTCTTTTTTGGTTGAATGTATATATATGATTCATTTTTGTATTTTCACGGCAGGTGCTCAATGTTAAATTGAAGTGGTGTTTTGATGGTAATTGTCATCAATTTTTGGTGATTGTTGTACAAAATGGTCATTGCCATTGGATTAGAAGGCAGTGCCAATAAATTGGGCATTGGGATAATCAAGGATGGGGTCGTTCTGTCAAATCCGAGGAAGACTTACATCACTCCGCCGGGGGAAGGTATAATTCAAATGATTTTAGTGTGCGAGAAAACAGATTAATTTAGTTTTGTTTAACACTTAATTTAATTTTATAAATGGATTAATGATGTTACTAGTTTTGTTACATCGTATGGATTTGTGGGATTTTTTGGAAGATTCAAAATTTGTGATGGTCAAATTCAAATTTTAGTAGATTTTTTTATTGTTAATTTCACTGACGATACTTCCGGCAACATTTTGCAAAGCTAGTACTGTTGACAAAGTGGCTTTATAAGATTTGTGTATCGTACCCGGTTCATGGGGGCGATTGGGGGTCATGAGCGGAAGTCATCAAAGTACTGGTATATCTATAAGTAAATATGTAAATTTGCACACGGATATTCTACAATATTCATTTCCAAATGCTAATTAAAATGGTCATTTTGGACAGGTGCCTTATTGGTCATGTATAATTCTGTGTGGCCCGGATAACTTGATTTTCGTAAATTACTACGTTCTTGGTTTTCTAACGTGAACAATTTGTTTCAAAGTATACATGATTACTATACATTTGTACTTGCAGGCTTCCTTCCAAGTGAAACAGCCAGACACCATCAGGCAGAAATCATTGGGCTTTTAAAGAAAGCACTGAAAGAGGCGAATGTAAGTGAAAAATCGACGTTGTACACTGAATATGTTTTTTCTTTGCTCGTTTGTTCACTGTGTTATACACAAGCGTGCCCATTATTATATTAATATTATGTTGTTTATTGTTAATTAATGTTGCTTGATTTCCAGGTGACACCGGAAGACATCGATGTGATATGTTATACCAAAGGTCCAGGAATGGGTGCCCCTCTCGTAGCAGTAGCCGTTGTGTCTCGAACAATATCTCAGTTATGGAAGAAGCCAATTATAGGAGTGAATCATTGCATTGGACGTGAGTTGAACGTTTTTTAACTTGTTTTAGATAAAAGGTAAACGGCGGGTGTTTCATAATCTTCCACATTTTATTTTCGCCTATGTTCTTGATTTGCTACAAAAGTAGATACACGTACGAAGTTTGATTAATTTTATTGTTTATATTAGATACTGTGAAACTAGAATTGTTTGTTTTATTGGAATGGGCAAATTGTACCAGTGTTCTTGTTGCCTATTTGAATTGTAATCAATCATTGTGAATTTGCTTTGGTTTGCAGATATTGAAATGGGCAGAGTCGTGACGGGAGCACAAAATCCTACTGTTCTGTATGTTAGTGGTGGAAATACCCAAATCATTGCTTATGCCGAAAAGCGTTACCGAATATTCGGAGAAACCATAGACATTGCCGTAGGTAATTGTCTAGACAGATTCGCTCGTGTCCTAAAACTGTCAAATGATCCTAGCCCGGGTTTCAATATCGAGCAACTTGCCAAAAGGTAAATAATGAATCTCTATCATTCTGAATTAACGTTACTAAATATCGTTAAAATACATATGTATACATTAAACATTCAACGTCGGTTTTGGCTGACAGAGGGGAAAAATTTGTTCATCTACCGTACGTTGTGAAAGGCATGGATGTTTCCTTTTCTGGTCTGCTGTCGTTTATTGAAGAACGTGCTGATTCATTTTTGAAAAAAGGCTACACACCTGAAGATTTATGCTTCAGTTTGCAAGAAACCGTGTTCGCCATGCTTGTAGAAACGACAGGTATGTATACTTTTACCAAATCACGTCTCTGTGTATGCAAAACGTGGTTTCTGGCAATATTTTTTAATTGTGTGCAGAAAGAGCTATGGCACATTGTGGTTCTGAAGAAGTATTGATTGTTGGTGGCGTCGGATGTAATGTTCGCCTTCAAGAAATGATGGGCAAAATGTGCGAAGAACGAGGAGCGAAAATTTATGCAACTGACGAGAGATATTGCATTGACAATGGCGCCATGATTGCCCAAGCCGGCTTGGAAATGTTTAAGGCTGGTGTGACCACCCCTTTGGAGGACACATTTTGCACACAGAGGTTTGACTAATTTTTTTTTTTTTTTGCATATTCCTAGAATATGTTAAGATGACATAGTTAGTGGAAGGTAGGGGCGATAAATAATTTCAACTTATTTTTGTGCTCTTAGATACAGAACAGATGAAGTGGAGGTGGTTTGGCGGAACGACTAATCCTCGGTTTTTTGTATTAAAGTCGCACGAAACTTGATTTTTTTCTTTAAAAAAATAATTTGCCTAACAAACTTTCGAGTCATTAAAAAGAAAATCATACATTTTTTATGAAAGTTTTTATTTCTTCTTTAAAAATTCAACCTTCAAGAAAGTCCGCATCTTTCAATAGTGCGCTCTTGGGCATAAACATAATTAAGATTTGCATTGCGAAAACTTATGAAAATATGTATAGATACATCTTGCAACGAAGCCCTGGCTCCACAAGGTGTGTACAAGAAAAATTTGTTCAGACACATTGTATTACATGTAGCCTGCATCTAATCATAGAAATGCCCAATTCCTTTATACCCAAAGAATCTTGACGCTAATATCGAGACAGGGAGGCGGATATCTTCGAGTAACAAAATCTTGTATTTCTCCCTTATAAGGAGCTGACGACTTGTGCTGTAGGATGTAGAAATTGAGAAGGTGGTAAAGCTGGGCCAAAAAAATGAGAGAATATCCACTTAAGCCGGTGACCAATTAAAATCCAATTTAATATAGTAAGTGACCGAGTCATGTCATATCTCATCCAATGGGTGTTTTTTCCGTTTTTTAACAACTTGATTAGCATAGCTTTCAGCATGCCGTCAACATCGAAGACCCCATATATTTTGTACTTTTTACAAACACGACATGAAACCAATAACAATATTCAAACGGGGAGTTTCACTCGTCTAGCAGTCTCTCCGGCTAATTCCTGAATGTAAAAAAAAAATATATGTAAAGGAAAAAAAAAAGAAATTTTTTGGTTCTGTGTGGGGTGTGTTAAAAACCCATCGGCAAGGTTTAAAACTACTGCAAGACATCATCTCTTATTCTACTACGACTTTGGTACAACGATTACCACTAGATTACTACTACGATACTACCATGCAATCGTATAAGTAATGAGCTCCAATATGAAGGATAGGTTAGTTTAGGTGTGGGATATGTAAGTACAGCGACAGAGAAAATGCAGTAATAATAACAATAATAATAACTTTCTTGAGGTAAGTCCTGGTCAGCCGCTGAAGGAAAAATAGTATATTTCATTGCCGGAGACGGATGTGAAACTTTCTGCATGAATTTTTACCCATCTCGTACAGGGTTTGAAGGGGGAAAGAATCCTTCGTGACTGCATTCAAATGCTAATGTCTATCTTGGATACACATCCACACACACACATATACGTTGGATGACATGGCATGGCAAGGTAGTTATAACATCCTGTAGGTAAAAACCATAAAAACAAACTAACACTTCTTGTTCTTATAAATTATAGCTAAATGCCTGAATTCCCCCCCCCTCCTATACATGAATCCGGTGTACACAAAAAAAAAAGGTAAATGCGTAAACCGCCAGAATCAATATGCATAAAAGACATGTTGATGCCCATAACTTATCACACATATGAATCACTTTTGCGAGTGTGTGTGTGTGTTGTGTGTGAAGGTTTGGTGGGACTTCTAATTTGATCGTGTAGTTTTTGGCTACATATACAATCATATAATATGCAAAAATCGAGTCAGGATACAAGTTATCTTACAAATTTTTTCTCTGCCCATTACTTGTATTTACTTTCATGTTAACATACATAGGTAGGGTTTTGCATACCTCTAGCCATAGACGTTCCAAAGACTTGTTCATCCTCTCATTTATACACCTCATGTATGTATATACATGTATACATTTCATCCTTTTTTTCTCATCTTCGTTTTGTCCATTTTTTTGTTACCCCACCATTTCGCGTGTTTTTATTTTTCGACGGTTTTCTGTTTGTAATGTAGAAAAATTTTTACTCGCTTATTATTATTATTACTACAACAACTACTAGTAGAACCATTAGCAAAAGAACACAATGCATGGAATAGTGAGCAATTCCCTTTTTTGTTTTTGTGCGTGTATCGTCTTCCAAGTTTTTATTGTTGGGAATTTATAACATGTATATATATATATATATATATTTCACAAATTAATATTATGCCGCATAACTTTTGGTGCCACCATGTGTTTTTGAGGAGGAAAAGGGGGAAATGAAGACGAGAAATAAAATTAAAATTTCCAGGTCCGTTCGTGAATACCTTTACGGACGTTTCATTTAACCTTGTCTTTTAAAAATCGTTGTCAGAAAGTGCATGCACGTTCTTTCAGGATTGTTGATGGTGGTGTCTTCTCTTACCTAAGTACGTCTCTCTCTCTCTCTCTTTCTTTCTCTCTCTCTTTTTCTGGCTTCTCTTTCTCTCTCTCTTTTTCTGGCTTCTCTTTCTCTCTCTCTTTTTCTGGCTTCTCTTTCTCTCTCTCTTTCTTTCTCTCTCTCTTGTTCTGGCTTCTCTTTCTCTCTTTGTGTCTCTCCCTCTTTTTCTGTCTTCTCTTTCTCTCTCTGCCTCTCTCTCACAGATCCACTCTCTCTAAAGTTTTTTTTCTTTTACGTCGGTTGTACATTTCACATGTAACAGACTTGCTTTCCATGCTTGTATTATGCTATTTTCATGTAACTATGTTTTCCCTCTATTGTTATTACTTACACGCTTCTTCACTCTTTCCTTCCTCACATTTTCTCTCTCTCCCCCCCCCCGACCCCACTCAATCTCCCTCCAGATTGAAATTTTTTAAGAGTTCGGGTGTAAAGGACGAGCTTGAAACCTTTTTATATGATAATACTCTTTGTACAAGTAATTATATAGGAGAAGAAAGTTTTTTTCCCCTACGCAAAAAGTAGTTTGGTTGTGTATGTTCGCTTGTAGAGAAACAACGACACTCCTGAAAGATTTCTTTGGACTTGTGAACATAGTATACTTACAAGGGGACACATTTTATGCCATAGCATTCAAAGCGCCTGAGATTGCCCCATTATAATTCTTGTGACTTCACTTCATTATACATCTCTCCTGTGGAATTGGAAGGACGTACGAGGAAACGATTGACAGGAAAAATTACCCAAGAAAACATGATGTGTGTAAGTTGATGCATGGGGATCATGTATGCTTCTTTCTAAAACCGATATGAGAAATGGATTGACAGAGAGAGAGAGAGAGAGAACGGAGGTGAGGGATAGACAGAGGGCGACAGAGATGGACAAAAATAGGGGTAAAAAAGATAGACCGAGATAAAAGGAGAGCCTGAGAGAAAAGGAGAGAGAGAAGGACAGTTTGGAGAAAGGGGTAACAGATTACAAGGATGTACTTAAACGTAATCCGTAGGGCTGCCATCACATGAGATTTCTCTCAAATATGTATATGGAGTTGAGCATCATGTCGATCCAATTTGATAGAGAACAGTGAAGTGAGAGCGACGACGATGTGGTTTGAGTTTCAGCGTCATCACTGTCATGAATTATGTCAAAGAAAATAAATAAAATGTCTTGGAACTGCGACCTTTCCAAAGTGCGCCAATCGAGTGCACATAATATTGTGTTTACTTTTTAAAGCTCAGAGAAAGAGAGAGTGAGTGAGAGGAATCGGAGTTTGCTTTTACAAAAAATTTGCACCATATGTATATACACGCGTGTATTTCCTACTTTTCTCTCCTCTCTCTCTCCCTCTCTGTAGCTGTTATCAGAGTAAAAAATGAAAGAGTTACGTACGACTCCCTTTCAACAACCTTTCTCAAGAGTGTACAGAGCATGGGAAAAACCTATATCACCCCCTAAAAAGCCCGAACTAAACAGTATTTAGTCTCTTAGCAGGTGATTTTAGTAAAACCCTAAGCCAGGAAAACCATCAGCAATCGTGGATCTTTCAACTGGGATCAGAATTTCTACAATGATGATGAAAGCTTTTCTTTAAGGTTTTTCAATGCATCATCCGCTACTGTCCAATAAATTTGGTGTTTGAAGGCATTTAAATTTTATTTTGGTTTCCGCTAGTACTCAGGGATCTCTTGTGACCCAACCAAAAGGGTCAATCCCTCATTGAATTGGCTAAAATTGCATTTACTTAAGTCCAATTAGCTCGTGGCAGTTCCATAAGATCTCTAATCTTGTTCATATTTGTCGGCGTATCCGATACCTAGAGTTTAAATTGGGACCTTCCACTAACTTATTAGCAGCAGGTTCTTGAGCGAAACAATTATTGTGACTTCATTCGAACAATAAATATTAAAAAAAATTAAATTAATTATTAATATAAAAATATTTGAACAATTAAAACCTTGGTTTTTTAAATAAATAGTTAAACTGCATCCACCTTCATGAGGATCATCTAAGCGAGAAAGAAAGGATGTTTTCTAATTTTTCAGGGGTTTTCTAGAATTTGTGCAAGTTTTACAGGGAGCTAAGGAAGCATGTCTTTGGGTCTGGCTGTAAGGGGTTACAAAGATTTGTGTAACTCCAGCACATGGAAAAATCGTTTAGGAAAAAGAAGCATTCCAATGACTCGGCTTGGTGTGTGGCATATTTTCTCCAAAAACTATGGAGAAAAGTTATACCCACATATATTGACATGCGGATGCACGGCAATATTAACTATTAGCGAGTTTTTTTTCATTTTTGTACTTCTCATCCTCCTAGGACGGTCCACAAATATTTTTCACATGATCCTAGTTTGAAAATGCAAAAAAAGTGCATTTTGTTACTGGTTACGTCATGTAAATTAATATGTGTATATGCGAATACGTTTGTTCCTATACAGGCCGTGGTCTAACAAAGTAAACATATACGCTTGAACAAGGATATGACCAAGTAAAAGCAAAGTTGACAGTTACAATAATTTATGAATGTAAACAATATGTCGGGACGAAAACTTTCAAGTCTGCGCTAAATTCAGAAATATTGAAATGAAGTCTTTTTCTTCTGATGTTTTTTTCCTTCTCCCATTTTGTAAAGTATCCAGTGGCTTCTGCTGTTTTGTATATATTTGTATTACTCCATTGCAGTTTCAGTTTTAACTATGCACTTCCGCCTAATTTCCGTCCTCAGAGATTTTTGCACATGTTTAGACGCTCATAGGAAATGATGTGTCCAAGCCACGGGAAAGTTCATTGTTCTGTAAAACCAAAGAAGATGGAGAACTAAATCCAGTTTGGACGCTCTCAATTACTGCCGTGTTAATTGCTAATTATGCAGAATTTTTCTCTGCCGACTGTTTATATCCACTACGTTGTAGTGCAAGAACCCTGGAGGGAAAGGGGTAGTGTATATACACAAAGTATTTCCAAATTATTTATTAACCTTTCCACCAAGATTCAAAAAGGAAATTGTATGGGTGAGAGAGAAAGAGTAAAAATGAAGGGGGGGGGGGAATATGGAAGAAAAAAAATTACAGAAACCTAACAGGGACACTATATTATATTCCTAATGGTTGTGAATGTGACTTGAGCCAGTGTTTCTGGTTCTTGATACAAAAGAGCCCGACATCAAGCAAAGACCACCCGGACATGGTTTGGTTTACCATGATCATGTAATTTACGAGTCATAATTTACTGAAACCCGAATTAATTAGTCACTTGTGTGGAACCGGCTCTTCTAATAGGGATCACAAATTTTTACGACTGACACCGAACCTTTGTAGACTGGCAAAACATCCGAAATGTTTATTTGTATCGGAAATCATAATATTATCTTTTTCTTTGTCTTTCACTTTCCTTTCATTGTGTCACATCCCAGTGCGAAAAGTTATCTCTCTCAATACTATATATTCCGGGGGCCAGGCATTTATTTACATTCTGTCTTTTCTCAAAAACTATTTCCTACTTTTCTTTACTTTTTCTTATTTTTTCATTTATCTCTTCGTGTCCCTGTTTTTTCCTACAACATATTTCCCCCTTTACTTTATAATATATTCTTTTTTTTTAATGTATACTTACATGCATCCCTATATATCTTATTCACATCTAAATAAATAATAATTGTCCGAGGGAAGAGGTCGTGGATTGTACGTGAATAAATGGGAACGGTTTGCTTTTTTCCCTTCTCGTACAGTAATAATGTTTGCAGTAGTCACATCGTTATCATGTTATTTAGAGCATCGATGATTAAGTAAATTATATCTATCTGATAACACAAGTTGATTAATCGGTGGTGATAAAATATAACTGTGACGGCAGGGAAACGCTTCCCTGCACTCTTCTGGAGCCATGTTATGTATAATGCGCGTCAGGTGCATTAGGTGCAAGAAAAACATTATTATTATTATTATTAAATATAGTGCCACAACCATTTCTCTCCCTCTCTCTCTCTCTCAATTTCTCTTCCTATCCGATGATGTATTAGGCTTCTCCCAAAAGGACTATTGAACGCGTACAAAATTCGAATAAAGGAGAGTTCTCCCTTATTCTTACATATTAGATAATGATTGAGTGGATTGAGTTGAACTACATACCAGTAATTAATTAATAGAACAATAATAATTTTTCAAAACAGAACAATTCATGAGAAGTGATGAGGAGTGGAGGGGAAAAAAACCTTCGTTATGGGAGTTCATAATAATAATATCATATGTGTAACTAGTTTCAAAGAAATAGCCCCGGCGTACTTCCACACAATGCCTATACATATGTATATACACCTAGAAGGCATGATGCACTTTTAAAGAGATCCCATACAATGATTTCTATATGGGGAGCAATAAGAAGTGAGAGAGTTACAGGGAGAGAAAGGTAACAATTTCCTCGAAGGTATTGCCATCTTTATTGCGATTTTAATGTGCTCCTTTGGCGAGCCCTAATCCCATACATTATAATTATTCTTCAACAAGATGTCATTATATTAGAGGTCATTATTAACGATTAAATATACACGCCCAATAATTGTTTCTGCATTAAGCTACCAAGTTCAACTGTGAGAGTGAGTGTGCTGAATGTGTGCATATGCACCCTTTCTCTCTCTCTCTCTCTCTCTCTCTCTTTCGATCATGGAAGGATGTTTAGAATATTGCTCTCAATCTATCTCATTCTCCGTCAGTGAATAATATTGTTAGAATAATCTATTGCAGATTTTCCCATTTTTTCCATCCTCTTCCCAAAAGCCGATTTGTTGTTGTAGTTGTTCTTGTACTACACATTGTTGAAATAATAATTGACTGGTTTTTGATAGTTCATATACATATGTACCTACACGTGTATGTATGGATAAAAAAAAGTTTAACCCATACACGAAAAAAAAATAAGAAGGGAACAAGTCCATTGAAAAAAATGCTTTGATAGTTCACCAATGTTTACTTTCAATCGTCTCGAGTGCGCGAGAGACCTCCAAGGCTTTCCTCTCACTGTTTTGCTGAATGGCTCCCGGTAAGCGGTCCTTTTGAAGGCACGCAGATAAAACGGATAGCGAGCTTATTTATCAGGATAATGCTTAGCATGATTCCAAAAAAAAGTAATATGTATACATATATATTCATAGGAGTTTCAACAAGGTTCTTTCTCTTTCTCCCTCTCACTCTGCGTGTCTTGTCTACGAAAAAAAAATCTCTTCTTCAGACTTAAGTATCCTTTATAGTATTACACACATTCCCTGGTGTGGCCGTAAGTGTATTAAGTACAGTAAAAGGATGGACGATGTAGCCTCGTGGTCGCTCCATTCCCAGAGTACTGCTAACTACCAGGGTGTTCCTATTATTTTAATACTATTATTATTAGCCTACAATGCACCTATAACATTGTTAGTGACTCTCCGTTCTTTTTCCTTTATTATATTGTAATTCTTTGGATCAGAACCCAAATATTTTTTGTTTTTTTCGTAATATGTGAGAAGTATATTCCCCTTTCAATTTTTTCAGAGCATCCCCTAAAGAACGCAATATAATTATCTTAAAAAATATGTGTCTAATATACTTGCGTTTGACTCTGAGACTCTTGTCTGTTTAGGTTGCATGGGGGATCCATCAATGAATTCCTAATAATAAAGGGGAAAAGAGGCAAAGTGTACCAGTATTGTGGTGCCACAAATGTATATTCAGAGTCTAATTCATGGAGCTGAGATAGCGAGAGAGAGAGAGGAAAATAGAGAGAAGAGACAGCAGAAGAGAGAGAGAGAGAAAAAGAAGGAGAGTGGAACGCAATAGAGTAGAAAAAAGGGAGGGAAGAAAGGAAAGGAGAAAGAGAGGGAGAAGATAAAACACAGAGGGAAGAAAGAAAAAGAGATACAGAGAATAGAAGAAATGAAACGGAGAGGGAAGAAAGTAAGGAAGAGAGAAACGAAAGCAAAAGAGTGGGATAAGAAAGGAAAAGAGAAACGATAGACATCAAAAGAGAGAGAAGATAGCAAAAGAGTGGGATAAGAAAGCAAAAGAGAAACGATAGACATCAAAAGAGAGAGAAGATAGCAAAAGAGTGGGATAAGAGACACGATATACAGGATAAGAGAGGCACACAAGAGAGGAAAAGAGACACGATAAACAGGAAAAGAGACACGATAAACAGGAAAAGAGACACGATAAACAGGAAAAGAGACACGATAAACAGGAAAAGAGAGACACACAATAGAGGAAACGAGAAACACACATGAGAGGAAAAGAGAAACACACAAGAGAGGAAAAGAGAGACACACAAGAGAGGAAAAGAGAGACACACAAGAGAGGAAAAGAGAGACTCACAAGAGAGGAAAAGAGAGACACACATGAGAAGAAAAGAGAGGCACACAAGAGAGGAAAAGAGAGAGAATAGAGACAGAAGAGAGGGAAATGACCAAAAGAGCGCGAGAGAGAAAATAGAAAAGGAGGGAGATAGAAGAGAGGAAAAGAGAGAGAAGAGAGAGAATATGGACTGAGAAGACAGGAAAAGAGAGAAAGAAGAGAGGAACAGAGATAGAGAGAAGAAAGGGAAGAGAGGAAAATATAGAGAGAGAAGAGAGGAAAAGATGGAGAGATAATAGGTGAGGAAAGGAAAAGTGAGTAAAAATGAGAGAAGAGAGAGAAAGATACTGATTGGAGGGTGGAAGCGAGACAGAGAGAAAGTATAGAGAGATGCTTTGGAGGATGATCTAGGAATACAAAAGGATTTCATGTAAATATGTGTAAACATGCAAAACATCCCCCCTATGAGTGTATCTATACATACATTCATACCTATGTATATATTTCGCTCAAGTTTTGTTTTTATATTTTGACTAGTGTTGCTTTTATAACTATGTCTGTTAATGAAAATGTAAATTAAACGTAGCTTGCACGAGTAAATCAAAAAAACAAATTTTTAAGATACAATTTGTGTTGAGAACTGCACCAACAAACTAGCTTTTATTCACCTGATGACACGATTGGAATATTATGATGGGATCACATACCACCTATACGGTATACATATAATGAGCACCATGTATATATAAAACAAGTACAAAAGGTTGTGTGGAGTGGTGGAGGGGGGGGGGGTTTGGAAGGAGGGAAAGCCTTTTTGCTTATTGTTTAAAGCAGGGATGCCCACGAGGGGGTTTTTGGTCACCCGGGTGACCATTGCGCACTTTTGAGGTGACCATCGACCAGATT
>JAQGBT010001225.1:0-34690 GCA_034698585.1 Disparrhopalites patrizii
TTTCTCTTTCTTTCCGTATCTCTCTTTCTCTTTCTGTTCATCTCTCTCTCTCTTTCTCTTTCTTTCCGTATCTCTCTTTCTCTTTCTGTTCATCTCTCTCTCTCTTTCTCTTTCTTTCCGTATCTCTCTCTCTCTTTCTGTTCATCTCTCTCTCTCTTTCTCTTTCTTTCCGTATCTCTCTCTCTCTTTCTCTTTCTGTTCATATCTCTCTTTCTCTTTCTTTTCATCTCTGTCTTTGTATTTCTCTCTGTCTCCTTATTTTGGAATCCCTGTTCCATTTCTTACTTTTAATCCTCACTGTTATTTTCATTTGGTCTCTCTCTCCCTCTGTCTCTTCCTGTTGTCTTCACTTTCTTTGTGCCCTTCCGCGATGCATTTATATGAGTTTTTCATCCTCTCCTTCCTCATGCGGATTGTGTTTCCTCGAAAAATATTGTGGGTAATATTCATTTCCCCGGTTGCCGTACGGAGCATCCAACGACTCGCCTTGAGGCGGAAGAGCGTACTCAGCGTACACAAAAAGATGAATGAACACTCAGATGAGAAAGATGAATCAGCCTGTGTAAAATTGAGCACATGTGGTTACACATGAACTACAAGAGTTTGCGTTTACCATCTTTAAAGAATGTACTTGCAGTTGCAATAAAGCAACCTTGAACTAAATTCGGTTCCGAAAGGTTATCACATGAATGGCATAGTTTCGGTGTAAACAAAGCATAAAAGCAACAGCACAAAGTTTTTATTCATGCTATTGGTCCTTTTCCTATCAATTTTGGAGTAAATTTTTTACATCTATATATATTTTAAATTACTCAACGCCTACATATGCGCTGGCCGGAACTTTGGAGGTGAAAGCTGTATCATGACAACTGCAAATGCATGTGATTATGAATAATGAGCTGTTAGCGTGTTGATTACCCTTAGCAATGCTTACAATTAGACTTGCAGACCCCGAAAGTGTGAAATGTTTCAAAGTGTAAGCTTTTTAAATGTATATACTACTCATCATCTTCCACCGGCTTTACAAAGGTCTCGTAATAACATAATGAGAATAATTCTGGAGAAGCTATGTATAAAATAAAATGCTTCTTATCCTTTTTTTTCCTCTGTATTTTAACTCGTATTTGTAACCTCAAAATTCTCACCAAATATACACATGTTTGTTACCATATATCATCACCAGATCACCAACAATCTAGGATAATCTTGCACTATATCGTGTAGTATACTGCGCACAATTTTTTATAAAACAGCTGGAAAGGTTGCCTTGATACATCAACAGGTGCAACTTTTTTACCGCACAAACAACCCCCAAGAAGTACATACTAATATTCATAAGATGCTACTTTTCTTGGGAAAAGAGCTCCAGTATGAGTAAGAGCCTATAATATGTATATAAATATAAAGTTGAGAACAATGAATATTGTATAAAACCCGTATTGATTCCACATCCAGCATCCAGTGAACCTATAGACATGTTATTAACCACCATTTTTTGTCTTTTTTTGCCCAATCGTTGAACATGAGCGTTATGCCACCATTTTCCAGCCAGTTTGACCAATGTAAACATTTGTGAGAACGTGATGGGATCGCGTGGAAGAAAGATCCACGACTTGCACCAAAAGAGTGCTGACTTGCTGACGTATCACGAATGACGTGAATATTTTTTCTCAACCAAATCAAATCCTGATTTTTAAGAAAAAAAACTTGTGTGCTTAATCTAGTAAATGTAACTCATGTTCTATAAAACTTAGGTAATTTACTCTACAATTCCTTTCATGTTAAGCAGCCCAGATTTTTTGTGTAAAATGAGAGTCCAGTTCACAGGCGACTAGTTGTAGTTGTAAGTTGTAACTTTTCATTCATATTACAAGTTTATTAAAATAGACCTTTGTTTTCTACACATCCATTACGTGTGGTTCACTTCAGAAGGCATACTCGAAACTCCTTTTTTTTTAGTATAAAACGTAAAAATTTAATACACAATGCGATCAATCCTCCCTAGAAAATACCTCCGTATACTGACAGAAATAAACCTGACGTGTGAATACGGTGAAATCCAGATTGAAGCCCAATAGAAGAGAGTGAGAGTGAGCACATGAATGTGTGAGATTTCTAATAACATTACTCACACGCCGAGGTTATATCACGTGCTTGGTCAACACTTCATAAACCAATAAATAAGTACTTATATTAAGCTTAAAGGGTGTAATAATCATAGTTTACTATTCAAATATTGGAGACGACAGAAAAGTTTAACAAAAGAAAGATATTGTTTAACTGCCGCCGTTCATTCTTCTCCCACCCTTTCCCTTGACATTTTTTTTTTGCCCTCATCGTCACCATCCCAAGTTTTAGCACAGTACCATATGATTCAGAATGATTCTACAATTACGTCTACGCTTGGATCAAAGAGCTTATGTGATGATTCTATCGACGAAATTCTGCATCACCACACGAGGAGCAACACGTAGGCAATTGTTGTTTATCCCTTGAATTCACGTGGCTTCTGCGATTTAATAACGAGCTCTGTAAATATCAGTTTAAAGTGTGTTTGTTCAGGGAAATCTCGGTATATACATACATGTATAGCCTGTACAAGCACATGGACTGGACGTCAGTGTATACATATATAAACAGGCATGTCACACTACCCCATTGTGCTAATAAGGATGTGTTCCTGTAAATTTATGTTATAATACAATCTCCATTTTTCTCTTACTCACTATTCTCCCTTCTTTTATCGCCTCTGTATTTTATTTGCCTCTTTCTTCCTCTGTTTTCTCCTCTTTCTTCCTCTGCGTTCTCCTCTTTCTTCCTCTGTTTTCTCCTCTTTCTTCCTCTGCTTTCTCCTCTTTCTTCCTCTGCTTTCTCCTCTTTTTTCCTCTGCTTTCTCCTCTTTCTCCCTCTGCTTTCTCCTCTTTCTTCCTCTGCTTTCTCCTCTTTCTTCCTCTGTTTTCTCCTCTTTCTTTCCCTGTTTTCTCCTCTTTTTCTTCCACTCTTTTCTCCTCTTTTTTTTTCTTTTTTTTTGCTGTCGAATATTTTCCTCTTTTTGTTCTGAATCTTTCCCCTTCTCTTCTCGCTCTGCCTCTCCTTTCTCTTCCCGCTCTGTCTCTCCCTTCTCTTCTCGCTCTGTATCGCTCCCTACCCCTTTCTGTTCCAACATTATGTCATCGTCATTGAGTTTTGCATCAACTGGATTTTTTCGTCCACTTGAGTTTTCAATAGGGCGAGGAGAGAACAAAAAAAAATGGAAAAACAGAATAATTGCGAATAATAAGCACATGGGTCCACACACACGTAGAAAAAGGCAGAAAGGCAATGGGAGAGAGAGAGAGAGAGAGAATGACTGAGAGAAAAGACCTTCAACTTGCATGTTCAAAAGAGCCCCAATGATTGGAATAAGCATCGTGACCTTTGGAACAAGTATGTAGGTACTGGGAGGAGGGTGGGAAGAGTAAAATTGACTCTTGCACGTCATACACGAGTTAATGATGATGATAATGGCAGAAATATATAGGGAGTACACTGCCAGACAGCCGTGCATACATATATACGTACATGTACATTCATGCTTAAATACTGACATTATTTGATGTCCATTACTATCTATTATACACTTGTGAGCACACGTGAGTTGTATACCTGTATGCACTGGGAACAAAGCTTTATATTGTATGCATATGTATACATACATATATGTATGTATGTACACACCCAAGATAACATTTGTTTACTTGCTCCTCATCACCATCACCATGAATTTCCTTGGCTTTGACGGCTGTATACGGATGGTCACCAAGAGGGAAAAAATGCTAGTTGCACCCATCACCACACACACCAGGCGAAATTTATGGAAAGGGCAAACATTTTCAGCAAATACTAATACAATATGCTAGTTGTTACATTTTTTTCCTCTCTCTCTCTCTGTCCATCTCTCTCCTCAATCAATGGAGTCAGAGATAGTGAGAGCCGTATGCACATGTGAATGTAGCTAAATATTTATCTATCATCTTTTTAGGGGGATCCGTCATGTTCACAGAATAAAGAGTAAGTCACTTCATCTCTTATTAGTACTAAAGGTTATGTAGCTTAATAATGAATGGCATACTAGCAATTATATAATATGTGCTTTGGTGGAGCATCGCACATGGGACGCACGTGGATGTTTGAATGGCTCATTAATTAGCCTAGAAGTGACCTAAGAGCAGAGAGGTTTTTGTGGTATCCTTCTAATGTCTTTGTTATATTTCTTCCCTGTGCAAAAACATCCCGTCTGGAACCCTGCTTTGTAACCGGTTTCTTACTGAATTTTTTTTTTATGTGGCATAAAATTTATAAAATACAAATTTTTCACATTCAATCGTGCCTACTAAGCAGTTTGCGAGATGAATTTCATTTAATATGAATTATGAAAAATCCTTGTGTATGTACCACCTAGTTTGTTTGAGTGGGACAAATGTCAAAGTTATCTTTAGCTTTTGTGGGTTTTGGATTCCTTTATGTCCATATAAAAAATTCGAAAGTTATCTCCTGTGAACGCTTTGGTTTCATAATTATTGTAATTTAATAATTAGTTATGTCTACCTGTATTTACCTTTAAATTGATGTGCATTCGCAGGAATATTCTCAGAATCAAAATGATAAAGGCCAAGACAATTAGGAAGGTCGTCAAGCCGAACGATTTTTCATATACAAAAATTGCACCAACGTATGGAAACTACTTCCCTTTTTCGTAAGTATAGCTATACATTATATAAACATTGTCGTTTCTTATTATACCGTATCAAGTAACCCCCATGCAAATATTTACTGATGAAATGTGATGGATTTTACGTTTGGGTATATACGCTATGGACACTTACCCTATTATTTCCGAGTGAGTCAATTTCATTAGGTATAGCTACGTCAATGTTTGTTGACGCTTGCTGAGAACTTCCCAAGTTTCCCTCATGACCATGTAGGTTATAAGGGGTCATTTGAAGACATTATATTTTTTTTCTAGATTGTTTTTTCCTACAGTAATCATTTTGGCAAGCTTTGAAGAAATTATTTAAGCAGTCCTATGAGGATGAATATTGCGGTAATTACATAAGTGATAGTCACTGCATAGGCAATTGTTTACAAGGATATGAGCACAGGATTATATACTTCTTGTTTACTTGAATCCCCATTCATTCTTGTAAGTAATTAAATATTAGCCTTGTCACGCTATTCTTGTTTATTCGAACCCGCAGACTAACTTTTTTAAAGAGCCTAAAAGAGTTAAATGTGAAAACAACATCTGTGGTTTGGTTCGTATGCATTTCAGGGCGGAAACAACAATGACTAACCGCCTTGGGTTTTAATATTAAATTCTCCTTGTGCGAGGCAAGAGACAACATCATTTATAAGTCACAAATGTGGGTGAAGAATCAAATGTGAACATATCCAAACTTCATTCAAAAATTGGTCAAATGTCGTTCCTTTTAAAGGGTAAATGTTGCTCTCGTTTTAAATTACATAATATCCAAGGAAAATGATCTTTGTCCTTCACCCACAGTATTTACATGTGCATCTCTGTTTATAGCGCTGATCATGGATGGAATGTCTATTAGTGAACTCAATTTTCATTAATTTCGGAAATTGCAACAATAACAAAAAATAGTTTATTAGTATCTTAGATATCCTCATGACACAATTCGCCATTCTAGGAGTTTTTTTATTCGAACTTAAATAGCATCATTGTGAACATTTCCATAAATCTCATTTTCACTTACGGTTAGAACCAGTAGTAAAATTTGTGGACTTTCTTGCTTTCTGAATAACCAATGATCCACGGACAGTCATGGTGAAGAGCACCATCGAATTGTTTAGCGCTAGCGTAAAATGGGCTTCCAGCGGAACTGTAAATTTAAATGATTCATATTCATATTATGAAATAATAATGATGACGGAAGTATATATATATGCCTGTATAAGGAAAATAAAAAGTTTTTTTTCCCACAACAAATCAACACAGAAGGTTAATGTCAATATGAAGCAATATTCCCAGGTGAACCAGGCCCGGAGAAAGGCTGCACTTTTGAAAGATTTCCACAGTGACCTTTGGTTACCTTTACCTTCCCTTTGTGTTCTTTTATTTTGGGTACTGTCTATTACATCTGATAACTGGTATTGTCCTCATTCAGTGAATATGCTATCATTGGGAGAGGTCATGGGGAAATACTTAACTCTGATTGAGGGAAGCACACTGAAGCAAAGAAAAATAGATGGACGAGAGGACGAAGAAGAAAGACGAGTAAAGATCACAATAAATAATGGAACAGGTCAGGAGGGAGAGGAAAATCGAGCAAGAAAATTAAGAAAGCAAGAGAGGAGGAGAGAAGCGAAAAAAAGAGAGAAAATGAAAAAACGAGAGAGAAAGTGAAGAAAAAGAGCGAGGATGAGATACAAGCACGAGAGAGAAAGTAAAAAAAATTGAGAGAGAAAGAAAAAAATCGAGAGAGAAAGTAAAAAAATCGAGAGAGAAAGAAAAAAATCGAGAGAGAAAGTGAAGAAAAAGAGCGGGGAGGAGAGAAAGCGAGAGTGAGAGGAACAGAGAATGGAAAGAAAAGGAAAGCGATAGAGAGAGAGAGAGAGAGAGAGAGAGAGAGTACAAACGAAGAAAAGAGAGAGAGAGTAAAAAAACAGGGAGAGAGAAATGGTCAAACGTAAAGAAGGGGTGAATAAAGAGACGCCAAAGGCATAATATACAGGGTATACATAACGTATGTATACGTATTTCATTTATGCGGCTCACGATTTTTGAATAACCACTGATAAGACGACCTTTGAGTTCGTTCAAAGTGTACATGTCCATATTTTGGAACCTATAAAAATAGTATCCAGTGTAGATTATAGCGTAAATATTGCACAAATGCATGTATGTATGAGTATGTATGTAAATGTATATAGAAAAAAGATAAAAATACTTAATGTTGCAAGGCAAGTTTCTATTTTATTTCCTTCAAACTGTACCCAAAAGCATATTCATGGAGCAATCTCACCCCCAACTTTTCACACGGGGCTCTACGTCAAACTTGACATTTAAAAAAAAAGTTACATTCTCTGGCTGATGGTAATCCTCCGACTCTTAAAAGAAATCCTTATGAAGGGGATCAGATAACAAGGTGCACGAGACTCCCTTTCTGAGCGAAGGGATATTGTAATGGATGGGATGTGATGAAATTCCCTTTATTTCCCCGGTGTGACGGTCTTTTCTCCAATACCCATAAGCTTCGCTCATATAAATGTGCCATGGATGTCCTATAATACCAGGTAAAAATATGCTTTCATTGTCAATGAAAATCATGTTTTCCAAAATAATCTTGTGGATGAGAACAAGTGAAGCGACAGATACTTTCTTTTGCTTAAATACGCACAAAATGTAAACAGGACAATATGATCTGAGAAATACAACTCTTTTAACGAGCCTTTACAAGTTCTTCCTGTGGATAAACAGTTGGAGAAGGACAATGATGCGTGTTTGGGAGGCCAAATTACCATAGCCATACAGTATTATTATTATACCGACAAAAACACATCTTTCCCGGTATCTTTCCCGTCTCCCTATCAAGTAACTCAATCAGTCGTTGTGTAATAGCCCCATTTTTACTAATTTCCATTATTTTCATCCTAACGATTACACTTTTAGGGAAGAATTAAAAAAAAAAGTATCCACATTTTTCTGTTGATTCTTGAGGAAATTGGTATATTGGAGATTCAATAACAAACCACTACAGATTTTCCAATTCACAGACAATTTCAAAAGGATTTTATTCATTGGGAGAAACGAATCCGTAATGAATACTAAATTTATATGCATTCATTACAATGGGCTCTAGAACCTTCCATTTCACACTTTCTTGTGTTCATTTTCCCCACCTTTTATTTCACCGCTTTCTCCCTAGAATTACATGACATTTTGTAGATTTCATAATTATTAATACATTTTATTGTTGGAGTATGCACTTAAAATTGTACTTGATACAATCCATGAATGTTCCGGTGTGTTCTCTGTGAATTACGCCTTGCCGTTCTCTTCCAGATAAGAGCTCTTGGGTGTATAGAGAAGATAAAAATAATGTTGCTGACTCGGACACATGATTTTTATAACTAATTACTACTTATCCATTCCACATTCTCATTGATCACAATGCATTTTTACTGAAATACATAATATAATATACTACTCGACATTTATTTATCCCCTCAAAATGTATTTACTCATGTGGGACGGTGGGTTGTTTATTCACCAAAGGAATAATGAAATGGACAGAATGCATACACACATGTGACGAAATCACATGGTATGATTGGTAGCATCACTCACAGTAATTGAGCCTCCCTCCGCCCAGAATGTGTGAGAATTATAGGGACTGTTGACTTGGACTCGTAAAATATGTGTACTTTTAAACAGTATTTTATCAGTTACATGGGATATGTTAAATAGAAATGTTCTTATCAAAATAGTTTCAAAGCATTGCTATACAACGGGAGAAGTTGGACTGAGAAGTAAGTGCCGTTTTATGGCATTCAAAAAACAACAATTTCTCACCCACTTTAAAAGTTATGTTTTGCTAGTATTGTAATGCATAGGTATGTTGGACGAAATGGTCATATCTTTGAAGTACTTGTTGGCCTTCCATGTATTTCAGTAGGAGGATGATATAAGTGACACCGAGGAGATGGACGCACCCGAATCTCCCTTCTAAAGGGCATGATTGACAAAATGGGGAAATCCTTTTTGGCAATCCACCCTTTATCATTATTATTATTTTATCCCTGTTTTTCATTACGTTAATAATGGTAAATATGTGTGACAAGACCTACAGAGAAATCCAATAAGAATCCCAAAGCACATGATTTGCAATCTCCAACCTGCGGTGATAAGCCGTACAGTTTACCGTAATAAGCCACGTGTGTTGTCGCTGAGCAAACTATTAACTTATATCTCGTGTGCACCTTTGATTCCTCAATATTTTGTAGACACATTTAGCAAACGTGTATTTGTGGCTACTTTAAATAACAGGTGGTTGATGCAATTCCATTTTTACCATATGGGAATCGGTTAAGGCTTGGGTGAAAAAATATTATTATATATGTATTGTTATATATATATGTATTATACCCCTTCTATATATAGGTAGTTTATGCATACATATAACCCCTTTTCTTCAAGTATTGGCCGACTTGTAAGCGTGTATGCATTCAACGTTCAAATAAATGTTTGCACAAATCTTGGATATAATATACAAATATACATATATAATATATGTAAAAGTAACTATTCTTGCCAAAAAAATATACATATCTTTGGGCTCTATAATTTTTTTTAAACTCCAGCAGTCCAGTCGCTTTCATAAAGAAAACCTTTCCCATTTGTTCTCAATTGATATTTTTTTTTTCATTTTATTTCTCACCTTTCATTGCTTTCTTTTTACAGAATCAATTTATTTCCTGGTCTTAAATTGTCCCAATTTTTTCCCTCGCATTTTTAACCCTATTCTTTGTCGTCTATATTTTTATCAATTTTGTCGTATCAAAAACTCTTTTGAGGTCTTGCCCCAATTCAAATCTTTTTTCGGGTCATGTGGTTCTCGCATTTATATAATAATCCCCAAATAAATGCAATCGCTTTTACAAATCAATAACATTGGTATTCCAATACTGGGAAGAGGAGAAAAGTACGTGGATATTTGGAGAGAAAATATACATCTTTATTTTATGAATTATGATGATAGTAAGGATCAAAAATCAATCATGTTTATATTTACTTAGATGTGTATAGGCAATAAATATACGTATTGATATGCATGTTATAGGATAAATAAAAATAACAATTCAACAAAGACCCAGGAGCAAGCTGAGTGGAAAGTGCATCTGAAAGATTTAACTACGCATGTATTCTGTACAGCTGTCCTATGGTAAAGGTTGGTTGGTGTCTGTAAAAAAGCACTGAACGCTTTCAATGTCAGATATGTAATATAAATACTTTTTTTTAACACTCTTGATGATGATTATCATCAAGTATACCACACATCCCCCTTCTTGTTAAAGTGTCTCACATACAAGTTAGACATCTGTAAAGACAAAAAAAAAAAAAAGAGATCTTCCCCAGGGGATCCTCGCCCAGGGGATTGCGTTGTATCTCTTAACGTTCCAAAGACGGAATACATTGAATAAACCACAGAGTACATTGTCTATTCAAAGTGTTTTGGTGAAGAGATTTTTTTGTCGTAAAAGAATAATTCACAATCATAAATAATAAATATGTAATCTCCCCATCTTTGTGTACCACCGCTGAGAGCTAACCTCAATACTTTCGGAGTTTATCATTTTTCCATTGGCGGGTTTTCTCATTTCCCTCTGCTCCTTTGCACCAGACAAATACTGAGGAAATGTATACATTTAGTACATACTGAGAGAACCACAGGGAAAATATTCAGAAAGAATCCTTTCTCGGCTAAACATGAAACGGACAGATTTATTTTTAAGTAAAATTTCTGTGTAGGTTTTGCACGAAGCCATTGAACCATTTCTGAAGCCATGAAAAAGTTAAATACAAAGAAATGTTATAAGCTCTTCAAACACCTGTATAGAATTCTTAAATACAGACTGACAATACTGTGTCGTATGGGAGGTCCTGCGGAAATTACGAAGGATTTTCTGGAACTGATATCAAAGGAATTCTTATAAAAAACAAGATGATAAAATAACCATAAAAATCCGGGTTGAATAGAATGAGATGGCAAAATAATGGGAGTGTGTAAAAACGCATGTATTTAAGCCGTCTTTTAAGCACTATAGAGACGAGCTAGCAAAAGTATTATCAGTATTTGGACAGAGAAGTATGTAATACTAGCATCAATCAGTCAGTGATGACATCAGTGAGGAAGAAATAGCATTTTAAAAATGTGCTCGTCACGTGTATATTCTATGTTCAGTGATTGTATGATTGTATTTTCCCTTTAAATGGCTTCATAATTAATGCATGCAACTCTGAAGAGCTTTTTTTTTTTTCCTCTCCTGCGAATTCAGCATGGTCTTCCATTCGACCGTGTTGCACAATAACCCATAAACACATAATAATAATTGAACAAACGTGTCTGATTTAGGAGCCTTTATTGTATGTATGTGTAGTTAGTTGTCGGGTGAGGGGGGGGGAAAGATGGACAAGGACAATTAACTATTAATATAGGAACCAAGTCGCAGATTTTGCTTACTTAATTCAATCAAGCGAGAAAAAAATGGGAGACGACGGGCGACTGAGAGAGCTTTATGTAAGGCAGAGGATCAATTTGAAGTCGTTATTATTATTAATATCGTAGTTTGAAAATTCCGTCATCTGAAATTTGCAGGACATGTGTTACTTTACCTACCACTTTATTACTATGTATAATGTGTATATACGAACTTTTACCCACCATCTTCCCTATATAATGTATTAATTTTTTCCCTTTTTTTGTGTGTGTGTGAGAAGAAAATACATTCACATGCAATGCTTCCCTGAGGCGTATTAAAGTTCCCCACTATAATTCAGTGTAGATACAAAAATATGTAAGGTATTAAAAAAATACTATTTTTTATTCCCTTTTCATTGGGAAGGTTACACAAACTTTTCTTTATTTCCAGGGATTTGTATGTAAACACATTCATTTCTTGCATGGCTTTAATACTCCACTTACACATATAAAGTGTACCTATACACTATCAAAAGGGAAAACATATTATATTATCCTTGATCCCTCTTCCTGCCTTTTCCCCCTTTATTAGTGGTGTAAAAATGGTAATCAAAAAATTATGACAATGAGTTTATTACCACTATCTGGACAAGTGTGTGGTCGCATTTGTGTACATTGCATGCATACATGTCGGTACATATTTATATGCATGTTCACATACGTACTTCCGGGAGTATTCCCTCCCCGGAAATTCCGACAAGTGGCTCCGAATATTAAAAAAAAAAAACATCCTCATTTCCCTTCCGTGAGCTTTTGTACATTAATGTATGATGTTTTTCTATGTTAGTGGGGATGTTACCCAATAATTTGATTTAAATGGCACACTTACTTATCCATTCCACAGAATTCGTTAAGAGGAAAGCTCAAGATGTTGAGTACCTTTTATACATATTTTATTTTTTAAAAAATACATTTTCATACCTGCTTTGCCATGCTTTTGCTTCTAACTACAGCAATTGCGTAATTTACGAAAGCCTCCGGCAATCCTCCTTAAAATGTCCTCAACGGTCTCTGAAAGTGATTGTACAATGTAGTACCAAAAAAAAAATGTCACACTTCAGAACGTGGGAATACTGGCTTTTACCATTTGAATCGCAATATAACTACAAACCCTGCGGCGATTTGCCAGTTAACTTCTTTTGTATAACTTGTGTAACACGTACAAATAGGTGTACGTTTTTGCGCTGGGAAAAACCTCCAGTAAAGGGTCAATATACACAGCTTGGAGCTCAGCTCTTGGATTAAGGAAGACATCTAACGATTGGGATGGTGAATAACATTAAAACGTAAATTATCCATGGCAAACCAACTGCGTTCACATTCACATCATCGTTGAAGTTGCATTTAATTGTTTAAGCCGCTTTAAAATAGTCTCGACTTGATCTTTGGACTGGACATTTAACTACCTACTCAAAGCCACATTTCCTTTAATGTCAACCTACTCATTCACGTGGCAGTAGTTGTTGTTTTTAAGCATTTCGCCGTCAGAACGGACACGGACAGCAAATCGGCAGTTCTCCAAGCTTATCCCTAGGTTTATTGAATGCTCTCCTTGCAAAAATGCCTTGCAAAAATCCAAAAAAATTGAAAAAAAATCCTTGCAAAAATCCAAAAAAAGTAGAAATTAAGGAAGAAATTAATTCACACATCAATCAATCTAATGACATTTTACATACATGTACACCCATCTCTTTTTAAGTGATACAATTTGAAATTGCCGATGAAATTGTCAAATTATTTCATCGGCAATCTTGATTAAAGATTGAATTACAGAATTAAAAGGGGAATTGCCCTTCTTTTAGGTTTCTTTCTAGTGGTCAGAAAATGTAGTTGTAGGCTTAATAGATCGAATTTTATTGAGAATGTGAAGTCATTTTATCAGGATGAGATGCCGGCTTGTAAGATGGGGAGTTCTTAGCTAAAGGATCAGTTTGGATGGATTTAATGTGGTTCAAATCTGTTATAATAATGTTAGATTATAATAGACAATTACTTTGGGGGCGTTATTTACATGTTTTTATTGCATTTCCTGTGTCAAGTGCTAGTGGAAAAATGGTGGTACAAAATGTCCCCTGCACAATATTTTTTTTTGTTTGGAATGACTTTTGACCCTGAGAATTTAGCAGTCGGTATTTTCTGAACTGGTGGTGGTGGAATCGGACTCGGTGGTGGCGGTGCTGCCACAGCCACCGCTGCCACCACTGCCACCGCTACCACAACCACCACCGCCGCCGCCGCCGCCACATCCGCCGGAGCCACTGGCCTCCCCGCAACTACTGCCACCCGTCCATTGGCAACAATCCCGTCGTCTCCACATTCGGATGGATTCCTCACGGAATTCCCAGGAATTCCGATTCTTATGAGGAGCTGGGTTCCAGTCCGGCTTACCCGGCAAGGGACCCTCTTGCCGCTCATAACTTTTCATGTACTCACATTTTACGAAGGGCGAGTCCGGCGTTTGATCCTTCGGATCCTGTTTTTTAACTTTTCCACTACTCATTTTGCCGGCTTGTTTCCTCTAAAACTGCGGGAAGAACAGACGGCAGTCGTGATCCTGCTTCAAGTCAATTACAACCAGAAAATTCATGATGTATTTCTATAGTTAATCCTCATTCAATAACATTGTTGTCACATCAAAAGTTGAGTTATAATTCAAGCTGAATTTACCTGGCAACAGGACAATTTGATGAATTTGGGAAGTCGTCTGATGTTTTTTTTTTGGTGAAGTTCTTGAAAGAAGCCTCCACGGCTTATGGATGTAGTTCGGTAATTACAGGTCTTTTGAAGGTCAAGGTCAAGAGCCAACCTTTTGTGCAGGGTGACAAAGAAAGTCTATATACTACATGGTGCTATATTTTCAATTAAAAAAACATCAAACAGTTAGTTTTTTTGAATGGGAGTCCTTTTTATTTTTAGCTGGTAGGGTCCAAGGACACATTTCATAACGAGGGGTTTCTTCAGGGAGTTTCAATTTAGAAATTATTTGGTCAAATTATCTGTTTTGGGGGGGGGGGTCAAAATTACCTGTGGTGCAAAGTGCTGTGGTGGGGTGATAAGTGTCAATGCAGCCGTGACAGCGTGTCAAGGAAGTGCCTCCATGCAAAACTACCGGTTTTGACCGGGAGAGACCGTGATGTGACCTGTGGGAGTGCTGAGCTGGTGATTGTGATGTGAGGGGCTCCAAACAGGAACTGATCTAAGCAGTGAATGGCATATTATTATTTTTTGGCGGAATAAATAATTACGAATTACTACTATGGGGAATAATGGGCAGAGCAAATAATGATTGGCAAATTGACATTCCGCATTTTTTGATTGTTTCTTTGTAGCAACTTGGTAATAGAGCTGTCAGTGTCGCGCGGTGCGATCCTCCTTATAAGGCCTCATCGCATACTGTTTAGTTATATATTATTATTATTATGGTTTATGAAATCTTTCTAAAGTTCTGTAACAAATCCAGTTTTTCAAAAAAGTCGATGTTTTTATTTACCGAAAACCATCATGTCACTTACGCATCCCTGGCAGAGGGGGCGCCTCGGTAACTTCAGAAGTATAAACTTGGTTAGGACACCAATGCCAATCTTTCGAAGCTTGCGACTTTACTGGAGAATATATCATATTAAATTTTAGCAAAAAATGGTATTTCTGTAAAATATTACAATGAGGCTGGTGAGTCATGATTCATGATTGTTGAACTTCGCTCGTTACCTTCTGGCGAGAAATTTATTACTGAGAACACTGGGACGACTGGGAAGATTAAACAAGCCGGAGCGCACCGGACTGTCTCCGGTACTTTTTATGCCAGTTCCGGTAATATTTGCTGCTGGCTTTTACAACATATGTACAATAATTATGTAAAAATGCAGATAGCTCCGGTTTCCGGTACTGATGTAGTTATGGTTTAACCCCGGGGGAAGATTATTAGTGATAATTTCAACAGTAAAATAGTTTTGAACTACAATAAATTTTATTTATTTTTCAGATAAAAACGAGGAACCATAAATAATAAGATAATAACTATTGATTTTAATAGTGAAAGCAGTCATAGCACATAGGAAGTTTTAATGATGGTAACGAGATAATATTATGTACATGTACATACAATAAAACTATAACGAGTATTTTTTTTCTTGACAATAATTCTAATTCCTAATATCCTAATGTCAAAAATTATTATGCGCGTATCTATACATATATATAGTATGTAAACACACAGGCACAAACAAATTTCATTGAACGTCGGCAGATCAGTCGGTCATATTCAATTCAACAAGAAACCCCTCTTCGTTTGAGAATATTTTGAATGTAGGCTCCCCCAGAAGAGACGATTACGGTCATTGGTAACCTCGACGTTATAGAATTAGTACAAGTAACAATAGTTGCAAGTTGCAATTTGTAATTATATTATTTAAATATCAACAGGTTTCAACTACAAACTTGAAATCAACTTGCTAAGCAGATTCTCTTTGATTTTGCAAAAGTGATTATCATTTCAGCCGTAACAGAACATTGTATTCTCCTAAGAAGATTTTGACTTGTGCACGCCAACGCCAACATTAATCTGGAGTAAGCATGACAGATTCCGTCGCCGATTTTTTGATGTTTTCAATTTATATTGCTTAGATTTTGAATTAAGCAGTGTGGTAGTAGTACTAGTAATCTCGGTCAACCTGTTCTTCCAACAGCAATCTCGTCCTAAATTTTCGACCTGAGAGAAAATGGAATAACAAAATTTGAATTGATAGTTCCAACCTTAGTGGATACAAATGAAAAAAAGCATGACACTAAATGTACGTTGAACAAATGGGCAATGCAAAAAATTATGATAAATCTCACCTGCTTGACAAAGTGGCAAATTTGCAAAATACAAGAGACATAGGCATCTATGAAAGCGTTTGTAAAATTAATGGCACGGCTACAACCATAATTTTGTTTTAAACATTTAAGTCGGGATACAACTTCGTTGTGCCAGGCTTTTTGGAAGGGTTCTTGTTATCAGGTGTGATATGCTCAATCACATGTACTGTACTACTTGTACTGGGGCTTTGGTTGGAATTCTCGCCAGCTAATGACGTCAAATTAACCATGTTAGTTACAGCTGCTGCGTCTTCGGAGCGGGGCGATTGTTGCGATGAACCAGGCATTTCTTCTTCAGGGCTCTTTAATCTTTGGTTTCGCCGACCTCTGGTACTCCTGTGTCTTTTTCTCCAAAGATAGCTTCCAAATTTACTTGAAGATCTGGAAAGGCAGCCGTTATCGGATGTTCTTACTCCTTTGACTCTCATATTCCGGGAAGATTTGGCCCGTCGGCGAAACACTTTTTTTCTAAAAGGAATTTTCTTCCTTCCTGGTACGGGATGAACAATGTGATTTCCCGTACTCTCCAAGTAAGTTTGCTGAATTTGAATAGCTTCAACATTACTATGCATCACCGTTAGCTTTCGCAACCTAGCCTTATTCGCTCTTTTTCCACAGGCATGTGCCGTCGCAATCTGTACAAGTACGATTAAAATGTTAAAAATTTGGTAACTCAAAGTCAAGCTCTTGTAAGCCTAGAATGTTAAACAAAAACCGCTACAGAAAGTTGTACTTACCAAGGCTATAATAAGGACAACCACAGATACCAGAACTGCGTACCAGTGATTGTCGATCCAATCTGCAAGAAAAGCTAGCCCTTCATCCGCTAAGAGCAACTTTCTTAAAGTTGCTAATGGACCCGAGGGATCAATCTAAACATGGATTTGATGAGAGTTAGATACGACGCAAAATCTGTTCTTTACTGGACACACCGTTTCAAAAGACTATAAACATGCAAATAAACACTTCATTTCACATACCTCACGGCAATTTTGATAAGCGTCACAGTAGCCGGTGTAATTTTTGCACGGAGTACCGGGTTTTGCGTAGCTGTCCGGTACATCATTACCAGGTTCATTTAATTGGAAGCTTGACAAACATGGATTTCCCTCTCCCGGTACTTTGCAACATAGATCACAAAATTTTTTACTGGGCTCGCCAGCACGTGGGTTGCACTGACAAGACTCCAGACCGTAGGCCAAGCATATTGAACCGGTACACTCCTGCCAAGAGAAAAAATATCAGTGTGTTTGTACATCATTTATTAATGGCATAAAAGACAAAATGATTCGATTCGGACTTACCCCCATGAAACAAACGGAATCCTTGTTACAAACAGTTTTGTTTGGTTTACTGCGGGAGAGGGGGCAAAACGGTGACAGACCGTCACAGCTTGCTGCATCCCTGCAGCCGTTGTCATCTCTGCATTTGTTCCCTATTTTAACCGTGCAATTGTTATTGCAACAAGGTCCTTGCGACGGACTGCAAAACTTGAAGGGTCTTAGTGTGCATGGTGGCTCAAAGGGACTTGGTCTTAATCTCTGAGGGAAGCAGCATGATTCCCTGCAGTCATCCTCCCAACCACAGTCACATTCCTCCCCCTTTTCCACAACACCGTTGCCACAAATGGCGACTTGAGGCTCTGTTAAATCAAAAACGGAATTCAGAAAACCACGTGACATCACATACACATTCCAACATTTTTCTAAAATAATTAAATAAAATACCTGTAAAGCATCCGAAAGGATTTACAGCTTTCGCAACCAGTACAGGCAAAATGCTCTTCAGACTGCAGGCTGAAAATTTTTTGTTATTTCTGCGATCGCCAGCAGTGGCTCTGGCGAACATAATGTAATTACCGTCTTCGCCTCCAGGAACACAAACTGGGTCTGTTTCGGGATCGTGATGCGATCCAAAGTTGTGACCAATCTCATGTGCTAATGTAACGTAGGAAACAGACGGAGGAACTACTTTTCCATAATTCAGTAATGTGATAATACCCGTGTTGAGGCTCTTAGATCCGCCACGAAAATGGCCCCTCTTCTCACAGACACCACCTGAATTTTTTGTGTCAGCAGTCCATGCTAACCCCAACGTGCCTCCCTCAAAGTCACGGAATGTGAACATGTACGCCAGACAAAAGCTGTCGTAATCACCCTCAGAAAAGGCTTCCAAAAAATTTACTACTTGAAATTTCCCATGGTATCGATATTCAGGGTCTTGAGACGTATGTACTTTCACACGTTTGATCATGAATGAGATTCCATCGGGTTTGCCATCACCATCAAAGTCAGTGACTTTGTAAATATCATTTACACGTTGTATATGTTTGGTCATCACATCTATGCTTGCTTCTTCACTTCCGAAACGTTCGTAAAAACGATGATCAGCTTGCAAGTAAAGAGTGCAAGTTCTTTTCCGCTGATCTATCAATCCCCATCTGGCAGCTCGTTTTGCTCGAATTTCGCTGGTCGCATTGTTTCCGGTGCTAACTTTGATGGCGTGATTGGGGAATGCTTTAAGCTTCTTCTCCCAAAGCTTTTGAGATTCGCACTCATGTGGAGAACGGTCCCACTCAACATCTTCCGGTCTGTACATAATGGCAGGATACTCTTGTGCACTGTAATGTTTACAGTAGCATTAGTAATTAATTTTAATTGGATACACAATTCCACTAATTTCTTTCACACTCGTAGTAGGTAATTTGACAATTGCTCCATGAAGCATTTCATCATAGCATTCCTCCACTATCTGGGAGTACATGCAAATTTCGTTCAATGCCATTTATCATTCTTAATGCTCAAAATAACGCACCTGGCAGGTTCTGAGTAAAATTCATGCCCATTCGCGGTAGACAAATACCCATCAAAAACTCCATTATCAGTTAATATTCCGTGTACAGATGATTCCGGCTCATCTACACATTACGCACCAAAATGCTTAGTCGAGGTTTTTAAAATCACCTTCAGTAACTAGACAATAAACGAGATTATGCATTTCCAGTTTACCCTAATATTTCACTTACCCTTGATTGTTCCACTTAATACTTTTCGAGTATCATATTTAATCGGTCCAGCCGAATTCTCAATGATCACATCTGGATGAAATAACTCTGTATCTTCTTTTAAGTTTAAGCGGAAATTTCTGCAACCAAGAGCCATAATTGCACTTACATATAATAATGTATATCTCAATTGTCACGAATGTTTTACATTCAGAACAAGCTAGCATTTACATATGCACATAATGTATTTGGTCACACGTAATAATGCAAGGCTTACCTTCCGTGTGAATAGAATTCCAGGTTAATATCATTCTCTTCCAGGTCATTGCTTCTTCGTCTTCGCAAATGCTCCTTCAGCAGGTCATGATTATCGTAAAAGACTGGTTCAAATCGTCGTAAATATGAATCCGGAGTTCCTGGAAGAGGAAGAAAAAATGATTGTTGCTTATACGGGCAAATAGACACGTAAAATGCTTCTAAAAGTCTTCAGAACTGATTGACAAACTTTCATTATACGTAATGATAAATTAATAATAATTTTGTAAGTACTTGTATCCTTTACCTGGCCCAATACTGTGACCATTGCAAGAACCATTTAACAAGCATAGTAAAGCCAATAAGATCTCTGGCAAGTACATGATTCCTTCTCCAGCCTCAATGACCTTTTTATGGGTCACCCCGACTTTTAGATCCTTTTGGAATCTTGATTCTTCCCCTGGTCATAGTAGTTCCATAGCACCATCGTCCATTTTTGGTCTGTTTAAATCAATCGAAAAAAATTTGACCACGTTTAATTACACTGACTATAAGTTTTAAAAGCGTTTCTAAATTGCGAGCAATTCAGCATTAGCTACTATTTATCATTTACAAACGGAGTTCGCGGGCACTTTAACTAATGTAAAAAAAAAAGTGAAAACAATACATATGTATTGACGTTTAAAAGCGTAAACATAAATAACATGCTTTCAACGCCAATAAACAAATAGAAAATTTACATACATTAATACTAGGTGAAGGATGAATAAAAAGTTTTTTACGTAATAAGTTAATACCAATAAACTTTTACCACAAATATTGAACCCCATCTAATATTTCCCTTTCACTCCGAAAAGTCCCACTTTCCTCTTACTTTGGTCTAATTTCGTTTTTTTGAAACAAATACCCGAAAAATCTATAAACACATATTTTTGCACTGCACTTTTGTAGAGCAACCCAACAAATTTTATGACGTCTATTTCAACCCCATTTCATTTTTTCCCTTGTTGAAGGGAAAAAAAACTGATTTTCTTTGGGATGTTAGAACGAAAAAAAAAAGAAAAAACTTTTGTGCAAATGATGATTAGTTTTTTGCGTGTTTTAGCCCATCCAAAAGTTTCCTGCAATCTTAAGCTCCCATCAAAAAATGTTCCAAGGACATCTTTTTCGGTGCAAGGCGCGTGTTCCTTCCCAATAGAAGATGTATATGTATAGAAAATAATAATTATGTAACAAATAAATAATTAACTTATACCCAAACCCGTTTTCTCCTAGTTCCCAAAACACCTCTTGGATCACTTTCAAAATTTCTTGAATCCAAAAAAAAATATATATTTGATATAATCCAAAATATTTGGGGACATAAATGAAAAAATAAACTTACCAGCAAAATCTCCTCCGTCACATTTCCTTGAGAGTAAAATTCACATAGGACGAAATTAGTCCAATATATTCCAAGGTTCTGATGTAATGGAATTCCTCTGTATTGGGATGATGTGTGGTTGAAACAAAGACTTTGCAGTGTAATGTTTTTATTTTTTTTTATTTTTTATATTTTGCACACCTGTAATTAGTTGGACGCTGGTGACTCATCCATGATTGGTGCAATAACCGTTGTCATTCATTCTCCTTGTCTAGTCTCTAGTGTATATATATATATACCTATAGGATTTTATATAATAAAAGGATACAGCACCAATCTCAGCTGATTTCCTCCGTATAGTCCCCAAAGGCAAAGGAGACTCTCGTTCTTTTTTGGGTGAAGAGATTTACCACAAATGGAGGATTTAGGTATTTACAAAAAACAAAAGATAATAAATCAAATTATTTTGATCCCTGAAATTAAAAAAAAATGTTTACAGGGTAATTGGATGTTTGTGGGATTTATTTTCTCAGACAAAAATAAATGTCCGTACAAGTTTGTGTCAGGTGTTTGTGAGGAGAAAAAAAAACTTGGAATTTGGGGAACTTCGAATTACTTTGCAGTATTACATGATGAAGGACGGGGAACAAGGGATTTCCTGTTGAATGATTTTTTTTTTACTTTCTCGTCCAAGGGGAAATCCTTGACTAACGGCGGGAATTTCAAATTTCAATGTGGTTGATTCAATCTGAATCTGAAAATCATGAATCTGATTTAATCTGTTTGATTCTGATTCTTCATTCAAGTTCATTCTTTTCCATTTTGATGTTATTTTTGAGGATATTTTGTGAATTTTGGCCAGGTATCTTTGGGTTTTTTGGATAATAATTGCGTTTTTGTAGGATATTTAATCGGCTAAATATCCTCGTGGAATTTTTGGCTGTAAATATTATAAGAGAGAAAGTGATTCAATATTCAATAATAGTAAAACATGTTCAAGCCACGTCCGTGTGGATGCAAGGGGATTCGAACTTGCCTGGTGTGTGAAGAAGAATTTGGTGTGCCAAAAATCTGTGAAGAAAGTCTGGTTAGTTGCATTTTTAATGATGGTTTCAATGACATATTTTTTTTTTTTTGGTTGGAATTGCAGGGAGCATTTTGTGGAATAATGTGGGATAATTTAGGTAACAGTAATTGGTTGTAGCAATCCACGGCTACCTGCTACGTTGATGGTAATTTTGGTAATCACTTGTTTTGCTATGAATTGTAATTATTAAATTGCTGTGCTTGGCCTTTTTTAGACCACTAGATCGCTCGAGTACTGCCATTTGTGTGAGAAAGCATGGGAAGGACAGGAAGTTTCAAAGACACATGGGAATCATCAAGGGCATGGATTCGATTTTCCAGGTGTCTTACTCATCGTAAGTGAAAGTTATTGTACTGTGTGAAAAATGAAATCACGATTTATTTTACGAATACGAAATTTTTTTCTCTGTGTCTTATGACTTTCGTGAGAGAAGAATTTGTAGCGGTTTTGGTGGATTATTTTAACGGACATGGTGGATGTGTTTTTACAGCCGGAATTTTTGACGAAGGAAGATGAACTCACTTTAGTTGCTGGCTGTGACAGTTTGGAGTGGGATTTATCCCAAAGTGGGAGGAGAAAGCAAGTATGTAAAACATACGATCAAATCTGTTTTGTTTATATTGTGCACATCAGGTTGACGAATGTTTAATTGTACGATAATTTTGTTTGTGATTTGCAGAATTTTGGGCCAAAAACCAATTTTAAGAAGAAAAAGATAAATGGAAATCAGTTCAACGGATTTCCCAAATTTGGAGAATTTGCACAAGAAAAGCTTAATACCGTGGAACTACTAAAGGATTTCAAAACGGTGGAGCAGTGTGCTATTGAGTACCGTGTGGAAACTGGAGCTTGTATTGATCCGCACATAGACGACTGCTGGGTTTGGGGGGAAAGAGTTATTTCTGTTAATTTACTCTCGGATTCCGTTCTTACAATGAATAAATACAATGGGCCCTGGACGAAGTACAATCTCTCCTTTTATGGCAAAATAAATAATAAATCCGAAGAGAACGTGCCAAGTCCTGATAATTACCCTATTGTCAGAATACCAATGCCAGCAAGGTCACTACTAGTTCTCTATGGGCCTGCCAGGTACGAATGGGAGCATTGTATTTACCGACGTGATATTAGTGATCGTAGAATATGTATGGCGTATAGGGAATTTACTCCAGAATATTTAGAAGGTGGAAAATATTTCGAAGATTCAGGAATTGATATATTAAATAAGGCACGTAACTTCTGGGAGGTTCCAGCCGCACCTTCATAAGTAATGACATGTAATGCTTATCTAAAAGTGTATAGGCATGTTGAAACAGATGAATCACATGTAAGTGCATACTGTGTTCGTTGTGTTATTGAACAAGTGAATAAATGCGTTTTTGTTCATCTGCTTGTCATTTTATTTTGTCATGTTCTTCAATAATTTTCCGGCGTGACCATTGAATTATTGGCTTTCACTGCGTTGGTTATAAGCAGGAAAGAAAAATGAACACAGTGAATACATAGAATTCAGTCGATTAAACATAAAACATTTTATTTTTTCAGGCCGTCACATTGCACAGAAATTTTTTGATGAAGAATTTTGAAACAAACAAGTTTTGGAAAATGTATATGTATTCCGTATATTATTTGCGCAGTCCTAACTGTAACTTCAAGTGCCCATTCAGGCGCGTGATCAACAAATCACTCTTACATTCAACCGTTGAAAGCGAGCATTTTGCTGCTGAGTAAAAATATTTCTCTGTTTTCGTCAGTTTATTTCTGTATGTGTTATAGGAAAGAAGAAGAAGGCGATATTTTTGACATTGTTTTGTGGCACCTATGTGATATATTCTTAAGTCAAAATCAATTAGCTAAAGTTTATTGTGAGCTGTTGCTTGCACTTTAAAGACGACGTTGTGTAGAATTTTGTGGTCGTGTGCTTTCTTTTTGGTAGCATATCACTGTATTTCTTTTGTTTGTATGTCGTACTTTTGATTAAGTACGTCTAATAAAATGTGTAAATGTTTTCCACTTCGTCCTTACTATAAGTGTGTATCGTATATCTAAAGACTTTTAAAGAACATTAAATACACTTTCAGTTCCTCCAAGATTTTTTAGTAGTTTGTCCTGTGTTCATGCCCTTTTGTTTTCCGGTTGTCTAAACTTATTCCCTAAATTATTTGTTAAGTATTAACAATTATTACCTAGCATTTATTATAATAGCAAAAGATTCTATGCAGAACCTTTGTCTGTCGTAGTTTGTACAAGCCGTAACTTCTAGACACGCTCGTAAGTCGTAAACCCATTGCATGTGAGGTCGCGCAATTTCTACATGATTTTTGTCAAGTACTCATTTACACCAAGAAACGGTAGTTAATGTTTTCGATATATTTATGTAATACTTGTTTCTAACAATGATTATGTAGTAAGTAAGAGTAAAAAACGCTACGTCTACATTATAAGTAACAGTGGAATGTATACAAATGAAACCAAACTGCTTGACCATTTTGTACGGTAAAAGGATAGCACGAAAACGCTCACACCCATTAGCAGGGTTGATCAGGAATTATAGAGAGAAGGTCATTTAAAACTAGTTGGGTATTATGTTGCGTCATCACCTTAAGAGGATCTGAAACAATCGGGGAAACAATGTGTTATTTCGTCTTTGTAAAGACGGTAATAATTAATAGCAGATTACAGAACCTTAAACTTATAATGAAGATCACATTGAAAAACTAATTACTAATTGTCATAAGTACATATTATCCTAGATACCTGTAGTTCACATAATTCAACACAAATTGTGTTGTATTCTCCAGTGTAATGTCATCCATTTGTTAATTATCTATTTGTACAATAATTGCACAAAAAGGGGTTTAGAATGCAGCATATGGGTTGGCAATTCTATATTCGAACACTAAAGAAATTAACGATCATTCGTAACCTACAAAAAGCGAGTGTTGACTGCACTAACGTTATTTACTAACATCACTAACTGACCATTTTTACAAAAAAAGCTGTCGTTTTACACAAGATTTGAGGTAAAGCTATCCTTCCTGTAGCAGGAACAACAGGCAATAAGGCACCTATGTTGTATGTATATTACGCTGGTCTAGGCTTTTTGTCGACACCGTCAATATCCGTCACTCAACAATTGGTTGCTAGTAACTATTTATTATTTCTTGTTATCAATATTTGCTATTTTTATTAAATATGATAAATGCAGACTTTTGAAATCTCACGTACACCACAAAACAAGCAACGAGTTTAAGCGTATTAGGGTTAGAAATGATTATTTAAAATTCTAGTCCCATACTTTGGCCAAAATAAATAGTACCACCGCAGAACAGGGGACTGAATCTTTTGAAAAATCTGAACTTCATGTGAATACTGGAATATTAACATAGAATCCAGGTTCATCGCATTAAGTATAAGGTATATACATTTTTAGTTTGTTTGTATGAACGGTATTACACAGACCACATTGAAAAATCTTTAACTAGCATCGTCTGTACTCCTTTTCAGATCAAGAACACGCATAACCGCATGAAAACATTTGAAAGTAAAAACATTAGAAAAATTGGGCTAGATAGGCACACAAAATAAAACTAAACAGATAAATAACGTATTGTCACAATGATTGGAGCAACCTTGTAATTATGATTATGACATGATGTGTCCATGTTGAAAACTATAACGTAAGTCGTGGTTTTGTACAAAAACGAGAACATACCCCCGATTTCCGACATGAAAAAAATAATAAAAGCAAATGCTGCTAACATCTAAACTGATTATCTATTTACTACATTAAACTACCGTTTAAATGCGGCATACGTTTGTTCAAAAGCAATTACGTAACGGAAAGGAATCTGGCAAGTTCTTGCTTTGGAATGAAGGGAATTTTAAAAATAATATATACGTATACAACATTACTAAAGGGTAAAAACAACATTTTTCGTGAGATTTCAATAAAAAATTAAAACATTCCGCAAAACTTAAAACATGTTTTAAGACAATATTCTAGTGCTGTCCCGCTGGCACAAATAGCTTATTTTAAAAATAAGCTAATATATATATATATATAGATTACAAATAATAAGGCAACATGCGATACATTTCAAATACCGTGAATGTAAACGTCTGGAAATTTGGCATTGGAATGGTGTAAGAATATGGTAAGATTTAGCTAAATGGTTAAGCAGGTAGGGTTACCATCCCCATCGATGCAGAAGGTAAATCCTGGTTCGTCACCAGCGAATTCGTTGACTTTTGACCTTTTTTTATCACTGAAGAAAGCCAAATGGAGCTTCCGCCGACCCAAAAAGCTTTCGAAAACTGTGGAGTTCAATTACACACCAAACAATTAATTTGTTTTTGAAAAAAATGTAATTTTTATGGGAATCACAAAACAAACTCACAAGCTCCTAATTCCAGATTCATTATTCCTCCTCCACGGAGCATCTTCCGGTTCAAAGGGAAGGGGCCCCTGAACTGGTGCATCGTCCTCCGCTGTTGGTCCTCGACTATCGTCCATTTCCCTATATAGCAGAAATTCCAATTAAGGGGAAACGTTATTTATTACCCAACAGAAAAGCAATATAATTTAAGAAATACTTACAAGCTATGGGTGTGTTTCGTTCATGCAAGAAAGATATGCATAATCATTTAAGCGCAGGGAATACAAAATATTTGTACATGCATTTCTTGTGAAAGTAATACATATGTACATAAATATCAAATAGAAAAATACGTGGTAAAAAGCTTTGATAAAAAATGTGTGAAAATATATAATAACCGAAATAGTAACGACAAGAGCGTTGAATTCGTCGAGTCCCATTTTCTTTTCTCCATCATCAATTCTTTCTTGCTACAGTGCATTGCTGACTGGCGACTACCATGATTTTGTACATGCAAAATTAAATATATGGATTCAGATATAATTTGCCTGGATTTTTCCGTGCTTCTTTTAAGCTAAAGCACGAAAATGCTGAGAATTATGTGGTAGCAAAGTGAAAACGGTTTTATAGGGAAGTATCAAGGAGACTAAATCACTATATGGAAACGGACATTCACGAAAAGCAACAGACGAATATGCAATCTATAGCTATACATTGATTTTGAGAACAATTGTTTTTGTGAACAATATAAAATAGGGGTAGAATAAACCTGTAAACATCTACAACTGCTAAATGGCTTCACAAGTAATATTTTCCCGCGAATTCATTTTCTACTTTAGTCTCAAACACTCATTCATTGACTTTCTCCATTTCCCATTTAGCTACTTAGCAGCAGCGGTGAAAATGGCTGTTTTCATTTTATTTTGTTTGCATAACTCCCTAATTTGTATGAAGCTAGGAAAGACTAATTAGTCATGTTCCTTACTCGAAAAAAACATCTTAAATGTTCCAACTTCATTCTCATGGACGAAAGGTTTTACTGAAATACTCAATTGGACTTTCTCTATGCAACGTTAGTACATTTGCTAGTTGTTCGCTTGAATACAGTAAAATTCTACATTTTAGTAGGACTTGACTTCGGTTTTATGAGGGTTGTTAAAACCTCCACACAAAAAGCTGAAGAAAGAGCTGATACAATGCGAGAAAGGAAGGAGAAAACTTGTGAATGGCGCAATAGTCATAAACTGAGGAGAAAACGCGGAAGTAATACACATAATAAAAACCCGGGAATGAAAGCTTGTTTCGTTTGTTAGCTGTATGTATATAACCAACGCTTTTCTCGTTGTAGCTCTCTATACATTCACCGACGCCAAAGGAAAAGTCAATAGAGTGAAACAGTGATAGAAAACATAAAAAAGAAGAGCATGCAGACATGTGTAAACAGAGCTAATTAACGCAAGAGATTGAGTGAGGGAGAGAGAACAAAAAAAAATCAATTTCAATGCGTAAAGGTCGCATCTGTACAACTACAACAAACAACAGGATCAGTGGTTTAGCATTCCGGCTTGCTCGCATTGGCCCAAATGTCTTCTTCAAAAACTCACCTCTGTTCATTTTTCCTGAGAGCTGCCACAATGTCAGTTAGGTCAGATAATTTAGTCTTTAATTCATTCCTCTCCCAAATAATTTCTTTGAGCTCGGAAGCTGTAAAGCAGGGCTTTTCCTCACTACTATTATACGTATCACTCGAACCCGAGGATGGGGGGTTATTTGAATCGATTTTTAAATTGGCTAGTAACTCCGTACTGGAAGCTCCTTGAAGTCCTTTTTGTTCAGCTTGTAATTTCAATTTACATTTCAAAGTAGAGATTTCTTTCTTTTGGATTTGCAATGCTGCTTGTATTTCTGCTTTCTCCTCCGCTGAACTCCGAACTGATGCTTGAGAGTGCTTTATCTTTCGACGCAGGTCCTTATTTAGGCACGTAAGTCTCTCAATTTGAGCCATAGCCTATACGCAGGATTTACATGCAAGTATAAAGAGAAAAAGTCTATTACACAAAGAACCAATTTCACAGGATGCCAAAGAGTCCCGATTCAATATCCGAAAGGAAAGACCCGGGGATATTTTTGTGTCTTATCAAGAACGTGAACAACATACAGAATCTAAATCAGCACTCTTGGAAGCAATCTGGGAATCCGAGACAGCCAGTTGACTCTGTAGTTTCCCTACCACTGAGGCCATTTTCGAACATCTGTCATCACTTTCCTCGCCATCGGGGTGACCTCGATCTGTATTCACAGTACATAAGTAATTGTATGTAGTCACCGAAGGATTTTTTTAATACGCATTTTTTTTTTAATTTTCGCAATTATTACTGATCTTCTATTGTTAGCACAAGTCTAGGCGCCAAACGACTCAAAATAGGGCTCAGCACAGGTATATTATATACATAAATTGAAAGAATCTACTACCTCCCAAAAATGAGTACACAATACAAGTAAAGGAAAGTCGGATTGCGTAGATTACGACTAGCGGATTGCATTCAAAGAGGTATGCAGACGGTATAAAGTATGAATGAATGTTTATACGAAATAACATGTGTCCGTGGTCCGTGTAAAAGGACAACGTTGTGAGTTGAAATTGATCCTATTACTCTTGCAAATTGAAATTGGAAAAAGCAAGACTAAGGCAGACCCGAACATTTCCTTCCTTGTACGATTGATTTCTTATACGTATATATTTAATTTTCTTTCGGAATTTTCCCCATGGAGGAATTTCGTTTTCTTCCTGCGTACGGATAACATCAAAGAACGAATGCAGGTCATGTATATTTATACGTTCCACTGTTCAAGTTTATAGCTACTCAAATTTCGACTTCACCCATTCATTCCAGGAAGATACGCTGGTAAAAAGCAATGCAATAAATTTACGTTCGGATGGGCATTATTGCCACTAAAGACCAATGAAGATAATAATCATCGTTATACTCCCCAATCCAAAGAAAAAATGAATAAAAATGTTATGTATACACAAGGACAAACTTTGTTTACCGAAACTGTGGAAGCTGTCGCTGTGACGTAAACTCATGTTCAATCGTTTATTTTCTTCCTGAAGCCGTATTACTACACTTGATAACTCTTGATTTTCTGTCCTCATCCTCTCTTCTATGGCCTCCAGGTCCTATAACAAGTGCGTTTTTTTCGAGTTAGTTAATAGAGGAGTAAAATGACTAAAGTACGCATTTCGTGAGATGTACATACATAACGGCTTGCACTTAATGTATTAAAAGACAAAACTGCAACTGACTTACCCGATCATACTTGAGTCTATCTTGAGCTTTCTGTCTTTTTTCCCTCTCCAATTGTTCAATGGCTGCCTTAAACTCGGACATAGTTTCTTCGATCGTCTCCGCTTGACTCGCTAATCTCTCTAGTTGCTCCAGTGCAGTGATAACCTGTGAATAGTTATAACACGACCCATGTTAAATGTGACGCTGGTATGATGTAAATTATTATAAACCGTCAGTGAACAAGTTTTTTACCACGCCGGCAAAATAAAACCATACACGCAAAATAAGTCTAAATTTAAATGAAGGAAAATATTCCAGCCATGAGTTAGTTTGATACAAACATTCTACCATATGTCACCATATCCATGAACATCCATGAACACCATATCCATATGTCCATAGTATGTCTTTGAAATGTCAAGGTCATTCAAACCACCCACAAATGCACTGCACGTATATTACATGCATATAATGTATAGGTATGTGCTGCAAAATGAAAATCCTTTAATATACCTTTGGCATTATCCCAGCAATGCTCTCAACTCCATAAGTATCGATGAGGTGCTCAAAATCCTTCCCGATTTCTGACGCCATATCATAGACGCTAGAAACGCTGAAGCTGGGAACATGTTCGAAGTCTCCGGATCTGTTGGAAAGAAACCAAAAAATAAAATGGAATTCCGTCTTTATATACATAATTATTAAAGATATGGGACATTATCCGAGCATAAAACATTTCGTGCTTGGAACAAATAAAATGCAAATAATGTCTAGACTACTCTGGATTAGCACAAACATTAAAAATGGATTCCAGAGTGCTTGATATATCAACTACAATAATAGGAATAAAGCATCTTGCTGTATCCTTTATAGGGAAATAGAACGTATAGGGAACAAAAAGGCCAAAATCCTTTCTTCAACTTACTCATATTCAGGAGTGCCAACGTAGTCTTGGATCTCCTGAATAATGCCCACATCGACCTCCGTTCCCATTATTCTGGTCACGGTCCAGTCACCTCACCAACTTTGTTCCAGGAGAACAAAGAAGAAAAAAAACAAAAGGAAAAAAAGTTTCTGTGGTATACTTGAGTTACCAAAAAAACTTTTTGCTGATTCCTTTACATTCCAGAAATCTTCCGTTGTCCCGAGCTCACCTACATTTTGTGGGTCACACAAAAAAGAGAAAGAAAAAAGAAAGAAATGTCAAAGACAGTCAGCGTCAGCATTAAATCAAAACAATTCAATTCAGCAAAAGCTTAAGAAAAGTCATTATCTTATTTATAAACCTTATTATCAATACATCCATTTTGATACCACTTTAACTCAAGAATGATAGGTGTATATTATGTCAAAAATTGTCATTTTGAAACCCACAAATTCACACTGACAGTGCCAAAATCAAACAAAATAATTGCCACACCAGCCGATCTACAACAGATTAACTTGGATATAACCACATCGATTTCAAATGCACTTCGACACACCAAAAATTACATGAATTCACGTCGAGACATATACAGATCAGTAAGAAAAATCACATGGCTATAATACTCTAAGCACAAATTTACTTCGATGCCATTCATCCATTATTCGTTGACTGAATTCATTAGCTAACCTATTCCAGCAGGCTATTAATGTTCTTAAATTAACCCATTAATAGCCCAGTTATTGCTACTACAATAATTAATTACACCCCCCCTCCTCTATTTTATATACACGTGTTCAAGCTTCTGATCCGTTGGCTTGATAACGTTGATACACCCTAAAAAAGGCCATAAAATCTATATTTCATAGCTACTTGAAATACCAACAACCCCCAAAAGGTCACGAGTCGATTACACCCATAATCATTATTACTACGCGTTTTTGGAGTCAGGAAACGAAACTCATTTTCCCTGTACATCAGCAAAAAACCTTGAGGATTTTATTACCTTAAATTAATGTTTCGGTTCCGACCCCCAAAAAAACACCCACAAGAAATGTCAAAAAACACTTCACAAGAAAAAAGGCAATACTAAAACAATTACTTACAATTGAGGACTTTTATATCATAGAAAAGGGTTGACATTCCATTTAAAATCCAAGGTATTCACAATTGTTAACAAAAAACTCATTTGAAAGGGAACAAACCCATGTTTTGGTGAATGCTCCTTATAATGTTATTAATCCTTTTCTTTGGTCTTCCTTGTTTGTTTTATTTGAAAATAAAATTTAAAAAATACTAAAATAAATAAACGGAGATAAAAGGGAGATGACTCACTGAAGAATTTACCATTCAACCCCTTCCTCCCTACCTTTATACGAACATATTTGGTCTTGTATACCCCAAAAAATATAGATATTAGGGCATAACAAACTTCCTTTTTTTTCTGTAGGTTTCAATGGGACTCATCATGTGGATACATTTTGTATTACAATTCAACAACAAAAAAAATGTGCCAGCGCACTTACGTAATTACTTTTTTTAATTCCAAAAGATTCACTTGTTACGCATTAGAGGTATACATATGCTAAATAGCATTGTAAAAGTACGATGTAATTTGATTCGCATAACCTACTTTTACATCGATTAATAAAGGATAATTCCCTGGGAAAAAATGTTTTTAATTGCAATTACAGGGAAATAAAACAATAAAAACATACATGCATCGGAATTGATGTTGAAATGGATGAAATAACTATGTCAGTTTCGTGGAGATGTTAACAACAATGTTTCAACACTGGTTTAAATGGTCAGAAATGTCAACTCTAACCGTTTGTCATGTGATTTTGTGATATCGTGAGTATTTAAATGGTTGATGTAAACACAGAATGACCGATAAGCCATTTTTGGAGGGGTTCGAGACAGGAATTTGATAAGGGAATTCTTATCCTTGATAGTAACTTTAAGCACTTTGAATCGAAAGTAAATAGAGGAATTATTGAAAAAAAAAATTAAATTCCTTGTACCTCTTCAATCAATTACAAATCTCCAGTATTCCAAACATGTTTGAATTGCTCGGTTGGTGCTTTTGTTATTGATTATTTTTATTTTTGTATACCAAGAAAAAACAAACTGATCAAATTACAGAGGTTCAAAGTCACGCCTTGCATTTTAAATTGGGTTTTTCCGTTTGTTTACACTTTTTTTTTTTGTCCCCAACTGGAAAAACACTGAAACGTGTTTCCTCACAAATTTCCTTTTGAATGGAAACATGACAAAAATATGGAATAAACTATTATAAAATCAAATAATGGACACTTGAGTGCTAACAAACACACCCAAAAGAATGTCAGAATCATGTCAATCACTTGAAGAATTTCGGAGGAGAAAAAAAAACAGACTCCCATAAGCAATGGAATTTTTCTCCAGCCAGGAATAAAAAAAATCCTGGAATTTCCATGGTATTAAAGTAGTAGTATAAGATCTCTTATAGATGGATTTTTCGATATACAAGAAATACTTACCATAGTCAACTGGAAAAAATAAAATAAAAGGAAGGGCTCAAGGAATCCGTGCCGTTTTCTCACTTTGACAACACTATTTGATGGCCTTTTTTTTTTTATGAAGGTAATAATAATTGATCACCACCAAATCTTTTTATGTACTCCCACATCTCAAAAATAGCCATGGAATGACTGTAACAATACTTTTTATTCCCCTCCCCCGCCCCCACCAAAACCTTTTGTCTGGAAGCCCCAAATATGACTGGATATACAAAAGTGCATTTAACGGGGGGGAAATGTTGAGATAAAAAAAAAATGTGTGTGAGATGAGAAATGTTTGTCTGAACGGATTCCTCTGGAAATCCCTTTTTTCAACCCTTTCAGCACTTGTCCCACCCGTCGTATCTCCAATTTCCCCCCATTTCTCCTCTCTTCTCCCAACCTACTATGACACTATATCCCTCCACCACAATGTTCACAGCCACACTGACAACTAAAAGCATTCCTTTCCCTATTTCTCCCTCGTGGAAAGTTTTTTTTTTTACCCTTTACGAGTATACAATGTCACGAACACCATAAGATAAGACTTAAACTCACATTTATATACCATTCCCTACAAGGGGAAAGGGAAATGATAAATATCACATTCGCACAGCTTTCTTCGTCCATTTAATTCTTCCTCTCTCTCTCTATCTCTCTGCTTTCCCTTCCGTCTCTCTCTCGCTCTCTCTTCTCTTTCTTCCTCTCTCTCTCTCTGTTTTCTCTCCAGTCTCTCTCTCTGTTGTCTTTCTTCCTCTCTCTCTCTCCAGTTTCTCTCTGTTTTCTTTCTTCCCCCCCTCTCTGTTCTCTTTCCCCCCCTCTCTCTCTTTCTTCCTCTCTGTCTCTCTGTTTTCTCTCCAGTCTCGCTCTCTGTTCTCTTTCTTCCTATCTCTCTGTCTCTGTTTATCTCACTCCCTTTTCTCCTCTTTTCCCCTCTTTCTGTCTATATCTCTCTGTGTCTATCTCTCGCTGTCTCACTTTGTTCTCTCTCTGTATTGTCTTTCTCTGTCTCTGTGTCTCTCTCGCTGTCTGTTCCCTCTCTATTTGAGCTGCCTCTCTGTCTTTCTCGCTCTCTCTCTGTCTCTATCTCGTTGTTCTCTATCTTTACCACTGTCTCCATCTCTCTGCATTGTCCCTTTGTCCCTGTCTGTCTTTCTCTCGCCCCCTGTTCCTTCTGTGTCTCTCTGTTCCCTCTATCCTTCTTTGTATATCTGTGTTCACTCTATTTATATGTCTTTATTTCTGCCTCTCTGAATCCCTATCTCTCTCTCCGTTCTCTCTGTGTCTTTCCATTCTCTCTCTCTATCTCTCCTTTCTCTCTCTCTCTCTCCATTCTCTCTCTCTCTCTCCATTCTCTCTCTCTCTCTCCATTCTCTCTCTATCTCTCCTTTCTTTCTCTATATCTCTCTATTCTCTCTCTATCTCTCCTTTCTTTCTCTATATCTCTCTATTCTCTCTCTATCTCTCCTTTCCTTCTCTATATCTCTCTATTCTCTCTCTATCTCTCCTTTCTTTCTCTATATCTCTCTATTCTCTCTCTATCTCTCCTTTCTTTCTCTATATCTCTCTATTCTCTCTCTATCTCTCCTTTCCTTCTCTATATCTCTCTATTCTCTCTCTATCTCTCCTTTCTTTCTCTATATCTCTCTATTCTCTCTCTATCTCTCCTTTCTTTCTCTATATCTCTCTATTCTCTCTCTATCTCTCCTTTCTTTCTCTATATCTC
>JAQGBT010001226.1:0-34676 GCA_034698585.1 Disparrhopalites patrizii
CTCTCTTCCCTTTTCTATCTCTCTCGCTCTCTTCCCTTTTCTATCTCTCTCGCTCTCTTCCCTTTTCTATCTCTCTCGCTCTCTTCCCTTTTCTATCTCTCTCTCCCCTTTTCATTATCTCTTCCCATTTCTATCTCTCTCCCTTCGCTTTTATCTGACTCTTCCATTTTAAGTCTCTCTCTTTCTTCCTTTTTCTATCTATTTCTATTTCTCCCTCTTTGCTTTTCCATATCTCTCGCTCTCTCTTCGCTTTTCTACCTCTCTCTTCCATTTTAAATCTCTCTTTGTCTTCCCTTTTCTATGTGTCTCTCTCTCTCTCTCTCTCTCTCTCTTATCTTTTCAATGTCTCTCTCCCCTATTCGCTCTGTTTTTCTCTCTTCCATTTGTTCCTTTTCCCTCCATTCACCTGTCTCTACTCTTCCATTTGATCTGTTTCTCTCCCTTCCCTTCTCTCTCTCCCACTATTCCATTTTCTCTCTTTCTATCCTTTCACTTTTCATTTTCCCGTCCATTTTGTAACGAACTATCCCTTTTTTTCCCTTCCTTTCTTTCTCTTTCCTCCGCTTGTCTCTCTGTCTACAATTTTGTTTACTTTTCTTCCCTTTGATTATCTCCTTTCACTCTCTCATCGCCATGACCACTTTTGTCTCTCTTTCTTTCGCATTTTGTTCCCGTGGCTATCGTCTTTTTTTTTTAATCTTTCATATAGACATCCATTTTCACTGTCTCTCCGTCTCTGACTCTCATCTCGGCTTTGCTCCCACGTCTCTGTCGTCTCTTTCTCCCTCTTTTGGAAGGGGGAGAGAGGAGATGGGTGCTTCACACCAATCATTTTGATTGTTAATGCAGAGTTTAAAAGTATGCATACGTTCTCGTGCATTTTGGTTCATGTATTTAGATTCAAGAGAGAAAGAGAGAGAGAGAGAGAGAGAGAGAGAGAGACAAGTCTGTTTGAGTCTCTTGCGTTATTATTTGCAAACAGATGCTCCCCGTGAAATCTCAATTGATGTGGTTGATAGTGACAAGGGGATGATGGGAAGCATCTTGTTTGGTCGCGTGCCTCCACGCGTGCCTCCATTCATTGGCCACCGGTCAGGACTTCGGCAGGGCCCGGATTCGTCCGAAGGCCACACACTTGTGAGTGAGAGTGTCGTGGAGCTGGTGCGAGGGAGATCAAAGGAGCCCTTCCCATCCTCTAACATTGTTCTTGCCCCGACAAAACGTTGGGTTGGGTGCTTCAACAAATACTGTAGCCACCGCCAACAGAGAAACAAAAAAGTGCTTAACTTGCACCCCTTTGGAAAAAATGGAGGGAAATATTTCCTTTTGTCACCCCAACACAATTTCACGTCATCCGATTTCCCCTAATTGTAATTCTTTCCACAGGCCAAGTTTGCCAATAGATTTATTAACCATGTCCCTTTTATGGACCAAAGTACCCACTTATCCGCTCTTTTTAGTGGTAACGAGTAAAGTACTTTTTTTTTTTTGCTATAAAAAATTTGTTCCCAGGAACTCTCACGAGGGTTTATTTGGGAATAAATGCAGTGGAAAATTCTTATTGGATTTATTTCAGGGATGTTTCTAGGAGAGAAAAATGGTGGCTTTTCCACCTTTGCCGGGTAAATCTTGGTTAGAATCTGGCGGGAATGACCTTGACCCGGAAGTGTAGATACAATCTGGCACATGAGCTATTTTGATAACAATTAACAATTATGTATAGCAAATTATTTTATGTAATTATTCAAGCTAAAAATAAATTGATTGAACTCAAAACGAAGGATTGTGTCACTGTATTTTTATAGTCAACAATCAACATTGTAATTTTGGAAATTTTTATTTGCAGACACACGCAAATTCTCATTTATTTTCCTGTCTTTCTTTTTTTACTGTAAAAATAACGTGAAAATGACAGAAATAATCTATTTTGCCACAAAATACAGGGAATAACGCTATATTTTTGCGGGACAACAGTGTAATTTACTAACTTCCGTTCACTCATTGTTGGCCAGCAACATTTTTTCAGTTATTTACGTTGTGAACAGGATGCGGCAGAATAGTGGGAGAATAGCTATTATTAATTTCGGCAAAAAGGACAATAATAATGCACATTATTAAGGGATAAGCACATACTTTTTTATGCATTTTTTCTGTATCCAATGGTACATTTAATGATTAACAGAACGCCAGAATTTGACGGGAGCTCAACAATAAAGTGCAACAATACCACTCCAGCAAGACTACGGAAAGATGGCAAGAATATTTTTTATTCTTTTTATGTTGGTAGAAATTCGGGGGGAAGAGCCAACTGTACAAATTAAGACCAAAAATGGGCTACTGGAGGGCGAGAAGGGCCACACAATTGGTGGAAGGGAATATCATAAATTCTGGTGCATTCCTTATGCCAAGCATGAGCGATTCGAGGTGAGAAATGAGTCTAATAAATTGTATTAATTAAGTCTAAATAATTTAATTTAATTAAAATACAGAATTGTGATTTCTATTATATTTTGCATCCATTTTTACGATTTATCAGTAATTAATAGTTAATTAATTTGACATGTTCTCAGCCATCGGAGCCAGCAGATCCGTGGGAAGGAATTCTCGATGCCACCCACTGCGATCGTCGTTGTCCAGAAGTTCCAGTTTCTTTGGCATCCACTCCATCACAGTTAACTTTGGGCTCTCCAGAACATGAAGATTGTCTCATTCTTAATATCTTCACGCCCGTGACAGTAAAATTCACATTGAACACAATTTGCGTTTGAATTTCGTTAGTTAAATTTTGCTAAAGCTAAATTGCTTCCATTGAATTGAATTGATCTTGACAAATTATGCAGAGACGGCAAAAATACTGATTACAGAATACAAATACACTCGGAGACTTTAATTACAAATTATCAATGACATTCGGCTGCTCCCCAAGTATTTAATTACAAATTACAATTGTATTTTGTGTCGAACACAAAATACAAATTACAGGATACATTAGTAGCTAGTAATGTATTTAAACACGCATTTTAATTACAAAATACAAAGGATTATATTTAAAATACGTATTTTAAATACAAAATACAAATAAATGTATTAAAAATACGTATTTTACATACGAAATACAAATAAATGTATTTAACATACGTATCATATGCGTTCATTTGTATTTTAGAGCGCAATAAAAAAATTACAATTTGTATTTTGCCTTGGTGCACTTTAAGTTACAAATTACAGCAAAATACTTCCAAAAATCCCGTGTATTTAAATACAATTTACAAAATACATGTGGAAATTATCTGTATTTGAAAATACAATGACAAAAATGTGTTTTAAATGCGTATTTTAAATTTACATGCATTTTAAATCTGCGATGTATTTAATCTCTGCGAAATGAACAATTTTTAAATGCCTCGCAGGATGGCCGGGACGCCAAGTATCCAGTCATGATTTACATTCATGGAGGATACTTCATTGCTGGATCGAGCATTGAATACAGTGGAGAGCTCTTCCTGGACGATGATATTGTTCTGGTGACAATCAACTACCGCCTGGGGGCATTAGGTATGTCCGGTTAAAAATATACAAGCCCTAACGGGTACAATTTCTCCAGTTCAATTGCATTATTGTACAACTATATATCTGCAATCTGCATGTAGACCTTCTTAATGACGATTCATTTATTTATTCATTTATCCTTTTTTTATTCATATGTCCAGGCTTCCTAACATCCGGAGACGGAGTTCTGGAAGCCAACTTGGGTCTGAAGGACCAAGTGGAGGCGTTAAAGTGGATTCAAGAGAATGTTGCCACCTTTGGTGGTGATCCTAATCGAGTGACGATATTTGGAGCTGAGGCAGGTGGATCTTCTGTGGCCCTTTTGATCCTTTCCCCTTTAACAACAGGTACACCCGGCTTTTTTGTAAACATTATCTTGGACTTCCAAGATAATTTTTTGTTACTTGAATACCGATTTCCAACGTTCGATTTATATAAAAGTAATTCATAGACAAAATGAAACCATTAAATGGTTTTTTTTTAGGATTATTTCACCGCGCCATCGCGCAAAGTGGAACCGCCCTCAATCCGTGGGCCTACCAATCAAATCCGGGACAAATGTTCCGGGAATTCGTCGCTCTGGTCAACTGCAGCGCCGCCTCCACCAAGGAGTCTGTTGCTTGCTTGAAGAAACTGGATAGTGACGATATCAATGAGTATCTCGTTCACAAGGTTAAAGTTCATTTTGTAAATTGTTTTCATTGTGGGAAAAGTTCATTTAAAATCGGATTTTAATTTTTAATTAATTATTTTTAATTAAATCGGATTTTATTTTTCGATGTAGGAATGGTTCTTTGATATGCCTCACCCAGTATATCCTGCTATTGAGTACGTCCCAGGGACATCTCCCGTCTTCCTTCCCAATCACCCGAAAAAGTTATTGAAAGAAGGGAAATTCCAGCATGTGCCTCTCATTTGCGGGGTCGTAGAAGATGAGATGGCTCTTCTGACGGCGCGTATGATAATTAATTGATAATCATTTATTTATTTAAATCCTAATAAAATTAAATCCTTAAAAAATTAAATCCTAATAAAATTAAATCCTAATAAAATTAAATCCTAATAAAATTAAATCCTAATAAAATTAAATCATAATAAAATTAAATCATAATAAAATTAAATCATAATCCTACGCCTTTTTACTACTCTGAAAAAAAAATTAATAAATGAGTTTGAAAGGAAAATATTTTCGCAAAAATAGTGATCATGAGTAATTCGGAACACATGGCCGAGCTAAACAGTCAATGGAAGTCTTTGGGGAGCCACACATTAGGGATCCACCACCGGAATTTCTCCGCCGAGGCCTTGCAGCAGGGTTTGGCCAAAATCCGGAAGTTCTACTTTGGCCAGGAGAATAATCCAATTGATACGCATCAGGCTCCGGCATTGCTAAATATGCTGTCGGACAGTTGGTACATCCACGGATTGGATGTCACCATTAGAGCACACAGTAAATTCGCTCCGGTGTATCCGTACGTTTTTGCCCAGAAAGGCGGCAGTAGCCTGACGGATAATGTCATGGGTCAACTCCTTCACCAATCAGGTTTCCGCTTATTCTGGACTTTATGTACATGTCAAAATAATTTGTATGGAGCTTTGAAAAATTGTGTGATTTATTCCAGTGGTGTCTCATGGAGAGGATGTCCCCTATTTATTCGCACGAAGTTTGTCCAAAGGGAAATCCACCAAGTTATTCGCGGTGCAATTCCGCAAGCTTTGGACCTCGTTTGCTTCCGAAGGGTATGTTTTTTATCGGAAGATTTGAGCTAGAAGTTGGATGGGAAATCATACAGAATATGAATGGGAAATCATACAGAATTTGATTGAGAAATCATGCGGAATTTAAATGGGAAATCATACAGAATATGAATGGGAAATCACCCAAAATTAAAATGTCTTAAATACAATTACGCACAAAATAAACGGACTTTGAACGTGTCCCAGAATTCCTACGGCCACCTGGGAACCTCAGAAGGAATGGCCTGCTGTCCAGCCAGATGCAGCTTGGGATTACAATTTGTACGTGTTGGCAGATGAAACCGCTTTAATTCCAAACCCGTTCAAGTCCAGGGCTCAGTTCCAGGATGAACTTCGTGAGAATGACTGGAAAGAATTTTAGTGGATCTAGATACAGGCTCATGGTGATTAATAATATGAATAAAATCAGTCATAATATGCTTGAGAGGAAATGTATTTACACCCCAAAACGGAATGAGTCCATACTGCTTTTGGCTAACACAAGGTCTTTGCGCAATTCTTCTTATTAGCAAATTACCAGAATTATTTAGGATATTCCTATTTGAATTCAAAACTCAGATTTCCCATGTGCACTTACTCCGTTTTAAATGCGTAATGACGTCCAAATAGTCCAAAGTATAAGCAAATAATGTCACATGCATATCCCTAATAATACATAATACAAGAAGCATTTCATATGCTAATATTTAAAATCCTTTATTGTAATCTACGCATTTAATGTAACCTTTTTTTTATATTTTTGAAAATATTTTCATACGGGAGAAAAACACTTTTACAATGATGATTATTATGATTTGATGAATGTCAAATCCTACGCATTCGTGCTGGTGGATTGCAAAAGAACAATTTCAAAGGTGAAGACGACACTGACGATGTTTAAAATGAAGGGTCGAGTGAGGGTGAAGCAGCCCAAGCCGGTCAAGCCGAGCTTGTTCATGGTGAGAAATCTCTCGGCCCTTTCCACCTTGTCAATAAAAGCAGCACACAAGTGTTATTTACCATACATTAAATGACATTTTTTTAAAACAAATTCAAAAATAATTATCAGCATAATAAAAATAAGTATAAAAATGAACATAGAATAAAAATAAGCATAATCCGCAAAAAAAAAAGTTCACCTCCGTTGAGTAACACTGCGTAGGGCATTTCCGGAGGACCCGAAGGAATTTATGGGCCTTGACATTGACCTCTGAGGCCATGATGGCGGCGGAGAAGATCCGGAGGAGGAGCTGGATGAATGACCACGTGGCATACACGGAAGCAATCGTACTATTATTTGCTGAGGGCGTCAGTCCTAAATTTAACTGATGAAACACAAGCCTTCGTAAGATGGTTTATTTTTTGGGATTGTAAACAGTATAGACAAATATTGGAAAATTAAATAAGAGTAAAGAAATAAAATAATTAAATAAAAATGAATGAATTAATTACCTGGAGACATAAGTAGTAAATGTTTACCCCAAAGCCAATGAAGATCAAGGGTGAGAGGAGGTGATCGAATTCCCCCACCAACTGACACAATTTCTCGTGGTCCGTCGCGAGTCTCATCCATTCTTCTGGATCTGGGATGGGAAATAATTCAATTAAATATAAATTAAAATAAATATAAAAAATTAATTAAATCCCCGCTGGAGAAAATGGAAATGGTTTCGACAAAATTTGTGGGAATTACTTAAGCCTCGTCTGGAGTCGATGAGCTTCTCGGCCTGCTCCAGGAGGAGTTTAAACTTGAAAGAGAGAGCTCGTGAGATGAGCGTGATGAGGATGTCGCCGAAATCCCAGGCGAAAATGGCGAATTTCGTGACCAGGAAAAAGAAGATGGCCACTGGGAGGCTGTAAGGGATGAAATTCGGGAGGAAAGGATGCGATCGCCAGTAAAAGTTTTCCCAGGCCGAGGCATTTTTCAGGCGCTCCTGGAGGCTCGTCTCATGTAAAAGACGTCCTCCATAAATGACCCATTTTATTTATTAGTTTTTATTTTATTAATTACTTTACTTGTACTATTTATTTCTATTTTTCCGTTATGCTATTCTAAAGCCCGTTCGTAGTAATACTAATTGGTTCTCAATTGTTATAGTGTTAATTTTAATTTTTTAAATTATTACTTTCCGCATTTTCCACAATGGGGAAGTACTTGAGATGGGAGAAAGCATGTTCCAGGATGCAGACAGTGTAAATAAAGGCAGAGATGAAGATCATGTCCCGGAAAAGGGTTTTATCCACGACCTTGAAATTCAAGGTCAAATCCTGCCATTCTTTGAACAAGTCCATAAATCTCTGGCTTCTCTGTCGGAAAAAGTGGTAGCTGTAAATTATGCGTTAGTCAAATTAAGTCGTTATTTCAGATTCTCAATAATCATAAATTCAAACATACAATTATTATTTGACAATTTTCTTCCTTTAGATTTCTTCTTTAATTGCCAGGGATTTCCCCGAAACGAATTGAATGGGAGTTGTTGTCTCTAAAGGTGACAATTTACCCCTTTAGTTCCAAAGAACTTACTTGAAAGTCCCAATGGCATAAAAGACGGCCATGTTGGCGGACCAAGCCAAATCACTCGGGTTTTTACTGTTGGATTGTAAGCACGTGATTAGATTCACGACAGTTGCCAGGGTCAATGCTGAGGTCACGACGATATGGTAAATTGTAGGCCAACTCCACCAACTGGAAATGCATACATACAAGCATAAATAATATGGTATTGATAATAATAATTATAAAATTATAATTAATATAAAAAAGCACAGAACTGTACGTGCAATATCTTGAAAGTGAATACCGGAATTTGAGGAGCAAACAATTCTTCTGTCCCAAGCCTTCCAAAGGGACGATGCCCAAAAGATGTCCAAAAATGAGGAAGCTCCGCATGGCCCGGTAGAGGTCATCTTCCTTCGGTTTTTCCTTCTCCTCCTCTACTTTTTCCCTTGACCCGACCTTGATAAGCTGGGAAAGCTGGGAAATTGACCCATTCGTCATTTTCCGGTTGCCTTGAGCTATACTCGTGATCCGAAAGGAAAGGTCACCTTCAGCCCACCCAAAATGATGCCAGAGGAGTGTCTTTTTACGATTGATTTATATTTTTATTCATTTTTAATTTCAACAGAAAACACAATATTGTTGGACGTTCATCAAGAAAAAAATAGGACGCTACAAATGTCTCCAAAGAAGTGTTTTCACACCTGTCACTGTGGCTTTCACGGGACAAGATAATGCATTTTGCATCCTACGTAGGACCCAAATTGCTTTCACCCATTTCTATCTGGATTCTTGTCCGTTCTTGATGGATTGCTTCTCCAATATTCCAAAATTGGAGCACTGGAGATTGTGAGAGCGGACAGAAGGCGGCCATTATTTCCCGATGTTTTCCCCGTGTCGGGGAAGCACTCAACGGCTCCTGTCACTTTACCATTACGTGTAGATTCGGGAGGCTATTGTATGCAATTTTTCCATTCTCATTATTTGTTTCCCTTTTTTATCCGTTTTTGTGGATACTTAATAGAGGACTTTAGCACTCGCCCGTAAACGCAAACACTAAGGCAAACGTTAAATTAAACTTTAATTTTGAACGCTATCCCAAACACTAAAATCACTTTTTAGTGTTTAACTCCTAAAAGAATTGCAGTGTTTTTGCATTCACGTGAACTAACCTTTGCAATTTGGAAAAATGTTGAAATTAAAAAAATGATATTTTTAAAACATGTCGTGTATTCAAATTAGCCATAAGGGGAATTGGTCATTTTCAAAGAAAAGTACGATCACCTTCGCCTAGTTTTTCAATTTTTTTTTTTGTAATTTTATTTAAAATTGGTACATAAACGTCATCGCAATTAAACTGCACAGTTACCACACGAATTTTATTTCGGATTATTTTCTGATTATAGTAATTAGGTGCAATATTTAATTAGTGAACCCTTCTCTAAATTCATAATTGTCTTATTTATTTATTATATACCTACATAGGTACGTAATGTATAGGTGCATAATAAACGGGTATGTATGTACATATTTTGAATGGCTTTAATCCCGAATTCCCACTTTTAACCTTAAATAAAGGAATTACATGTAGCTTAAAAGGCAATGAGATAACTCCGGATCTGGAAGGGCGTAAATACGGCATCGAAGGCATTACCACCCACAATGGGAACTACAGTCCCCGGGTTTTCCAAGCCGTCGCATTCCCGCACACTTCTGGGAGTGAAGCCCAACGTAATTCTACGCGTTTAACGAAATCAATTAATATTTTTATTATTAATTAAATTTATTTACAATAATTTAATCATTGATGATTTATTTGATACTATACATATACTATTGATTGTTTATTCATATGCTGTATAAATACCAATAAAATCCCTTGTGGCACATATTAAATCCCATAAAAGCAACCGAGAAATTACTCACCGAACCCGGGCATTTCCACCCACAGATTCGTAGAATCTGGCCAAGAGCAGGCGGGAACTGTCTGGGACAGTTTTTATGGCACTCACAACCACCGCCGGATTATTTGGGACCACGAGACTGGGCGAAAGCCTTTATTATAGTAGGACAACATTAATTTTGACCTCCCTTCCCATTGGCTTATTTTTCAATAATTAATATATGTATTTTAATAATTTATTTTTAAAAGTCATTTTAATATGAGCTTTACTGAGCGGAATTCAGACTCGTAGGGAGAACCGGGACATTGTTAGCCGCCAAATAATTGAGCTCATGAGCCCGACGGACGACTTCACCCTCGATAAAGGAGCCGGTTTGAAACAAAATTAAAAAATTATTTTTAAATAAAATTAAGTATTTTAAACAAAATACGTAATTAAATTTTTAATGTACATGTATTAATTATTTCAAGAAAAAAATCTCAAATAGCCCGCCTGCGTTTGGTCTTTTTAATTATAAATAAAATGTAGGACCTTTATGAGGAAGAACGGCGTAATAGATGAAATGCTTTCCCATGTCACAATTAGCGTCCGGATTCTTCGGGGAGCGGAGCAAGGACAATTTAATTATGTTGTCCCGCACATGCCAGCCGTACTTAGATTAGTTTCAAAACGCATTTTAAATTAAATGTTAAATGATAATTAAATTTGTATTAAAACGTTAAATTATGGAATGATTACCTTCGCGTCCGTGATGATAGTCACACCATGATCGTCCTGAGAAAAGTCCATCCACCTACAAATGAGGATAGAATCATTAGTGAAGAAAAATGATAAAGAAGGATTATGTAAGGAAAATATATTTAAATATAGGAAGTCCAAACTTGTGCCCTGGAACTTCAAATTTGGTCATATCCCAAGTCGTGTTCATGTGGGTGGGCCTGGACAAGAATCCAAACTGGACTTCGTACTTGGCCTCCCGAGAAAGGACATCAACGGGGAATTCGACCTTGAGGAGTTTGTGACTCTCACGCCAGTCCACAATCGTGTAATATTCCACCATGGGCGAATTCGCCCTTAATATTGTGTAGCGGGTGAGAGTGCTCCCAATATCCCCGAATTTCGCCGTGAATTTATACGCGCCCACGATCGGGCCTTGGGCAATGGGTTGGAATCCTTCCAGGTCAAAATATTCAGGGTCCCTCTGTGTTTCCAGATGATAGTCCAGCACGTCCCAGGCATCGTACTCGTTGGGGACGTCGTCGTAGTAGTAGAACATGGCGCCCCGAATCCCCGTGTCCAGGCGGTCCTGGAACAGCTCTTTTTCCTCTCCGTTTATCTGGTAAAATATTTGCTCTGATGGCAGGCCTGAAGAGTCCGATTTTACCACTTCCACACGCACCAAGTCATTGGATAATTGGGCTGTGGTGGAGGTTTCTGTTTACAAATCCATTCATTACATAAATAAAAATTCTAGCCATAAATTCACTACTTAAATAAATAAGTAAAAAATACTAGCTATAAATTCATTAATTAAATAAATAAATACAAAAGTCTAGCCCTACATTCATTAATTAAATACATAAATAAAAAATTATAGCCATAAATTCATTAAGAAAAACTACAGACAACACAACTATTAATTAAAAATACTTACAATTTTTAATTAATAAAAATAATTCATTTTATAATAAATTAATTTATAAATAAAAACTGTAACCTCAAAACTCATTAATTGAACAAATAAAAATACAATCGATGGATTAATTAATTAATTAAAATGGTAACCAGAAATTCAATTATTTAAGCATGTAAGCAATAAATTAGTTGTTAAAAATCGTTACTTGTACTTACAATGATTATAAGTAAAACATGAAACACTAAACTAATTAATTAATTAAAAACAGGAAGAACAGATTAAATAATAAATTGAAGCAACTAAGGAATTATGGATGATATTAAAATGCAAATAATTGAATAAATTTTATAGAAACAATCAATGAAAGTATTAAAAATTGAAACCATTAATACTTTGATTAATTAAACATATATAGAACCGTCAAATTATTAAAAAAAGTGGCTAATTAAAAATATAATAGAAACATCAAATTAATAAAAAACTAATAAATTAAAAATATATAGAAGCGCCAAATTAATAATAAATTGAAGGAGCTATAATTAATTAATTAAATTAAAAAATATGGAAACAATTAATTAGATCAAATTGGAAACAATAAATTAATTAATTACAAATTTAAGCAGTAATAATGAAAATAGACTTCAAAACAACAAGTCAAAATTAGCTTTCACAGATTTCCGAACAAGTCAAACTCACCGGTGAATGTCACTTTATTGACAGTTGGCTCAATCGGCTCGAAAATGGTGTGCGTGCCCGCCTTGAGACGTACCAAGGCGGCCCCAAATGTGTCGGGCACTTTAAATCTCCCGGGCGTAGCATCCTCAAAGTCACTTCCGGTGGCTCCCAAATCCACTTTTTGCACATTCGGCCCCTCAATGATGGAGCCATCTTCCCCACGATTAAAAATCACCATGTCCACGTCCCATTCCAGGGGATTGAATACTGCCCGATTCGTAACGCCCGTCCCGAGGAGTTTGTTGTTGTAGGAAGTTCTTAGATCCGTGAGATCTTCGAAAATGTTGGCATAAATTCGGAACACCTCGATATTTACCAGCTCAATGCTCGTTCCAGGGAGGACGTCGTGGAATTGGTTGAGGAGGAATAATTTCCAGTTCCTGTCCAAAATTGCTTGAGTCCTGTGAAATCGACATGAATTGGCAAAATAATAGACCACTTTTTTTTTTGGCTAAATTAAAGACTTGTAAAGGAATTTAAATTGACAGAATTTAAATTGACAGACGCGGCCAATTCGGTGTCGGAGATGAGTCCTTTGATGTAAGCCATTACTATCAAATGCTCCACTTCCCGGAAGAAGAACTCTCCTTTACGATTGTACCATTTTATCAGGCCCTACACAATACCATGTATTTAATATTAATTATTTAATGCTTAATTTTACCCATTTAAAAAGGGTTAATTTTCTGTCACATATTATCGAAATTATTTTAAATTAAAGTTTTCAATGGTGCAAAAATGCTCTACATTGTTACATATCTGTATTAATATGTATTGCATATATGTATGTACTTGTTTTATGTATGTATGTATTAATAATTAGGCAGACTCACCTGGGATGTGTATGTCCCATTGTGTTTCTCCAGAAAGAGCTCTCCCACCCATTTCAGGAATTTCCCCGACTCGTTCTCTAGCCTCTCGAAGAATTGGGTGGGACCTCCAAAAATTAATCTGTCATAACAATATAAATCCTTCCCGTTTATTTCATTATTTCAGTTTAAATTTATATTCATTATCTAACAATATAAATTATTCCCTCAATATTTCAGTTTAAAAAAATTTGTATTCATTATTATTATTCATTATAATGGGAATCCTAATTTTCCCTGGAGCAAAGGTATGCCTCAGAAAATGTCATTGTTGATTCAGAAAATTTATTATATACGTACTAAGCCGTATTTTTGTGCAAAAATTACCGAGGCATGCCGTCCACGTTCGCCACTCTCTTTTGCCGCTCCATCATTTGGCGATTAGGCCCTCCACCGCCGTCGCCAACGCCGTACAAATAAATGGAAGTGTTGCTCCTGCCTTTGTCTTGCGAGTTATTCTGCGTGGCCAGGATCTCGCTCACTCTGGGACAAAAAAGGTTTAATTAAAATTAAAATCAAAATCAAATAAATGTAAAAAAATATATACTTTTGGGAAAAACAAAAAAACGTACGTCCCATTCATATTGAAATTATTTCCAGGAGGGAAATGACAAAGGACTTTAGATCCATCGATGCCTTCCCACCAGAAATTGTGATGGGGAAAGCGATCCACCAAGTTCCAGGACATCTTCTGGGTCAGGAAGCGCTCTATTCCCATGTGCTATACATTACAAGGCACAATAATGTAATTTAACACTAAATTCATATGCGATGTCGGAAAAACATGTACATAATTGATTTTTTCCCGATTGAATTTACTTTCATAATCTGCGGGATTTGAGCCGAATAACCAAACGTGTCCGGGAGCCAAAATTCTTTGCAGAGATAACTGAACTCTCGCTGGAAAAATTTTTGGCCGTAATAGAATTGACGGATGAAGGATTCGCCGCTGAAAATTCGGGTTTTTTTCTCAATTTTATATGTACATATTTCTTTTAATTAGAATCAGAAATCATGGAATCCAATGGCACATCTTTCGAATTACCTTGGAAGATTCCCATCCATTTCAACCCAAACGCCTCCCACAGGAATAAATCTACCTCCCAAAACTGCTTCTTTGATTCATGAATACAGCTCAGGGTAATAGTCCTTTACCCACTCGAATTGCTGGGCCTTTTGAAAAATAAATAAATAAAGATTTCGTTTAAAAAATACATAATTTAGCAATAAAATCAAACAATAAAATGAAAGTACTGAGGATTACTTGAGAGCAGACAAAATGAAGTTCTGGATAATCCTTCATGAGCTCCAGCTGGGCCACCCAGGATCTGGCACATTTCCGGATGCTTTCGTCATACTGCCATAACCAAGCCGTGTCGATGTGACAGTGACCCATGGACACAATGTTGTGAGTCTTCACGCCGGTCCCCTCAGAAAAAAAGATGTCCGCGATGTCACTCGCCTTGCTATTTAATCGAAGTCATTCAATCGAGGTAGGAAATGTAAACAAAGGCTTAAAATATGTATAGAATGTACATTTTGTAATATTATAATTTTAGTAAGCAGAAAATTAAATAAATTCTTTACTCCAAATTTTTTCTGCGGTACAAATTGAGCATTTCATTGGCGCAGAACATGGCTTGATATCCGCGATGGTCATTGGACAGCTGATCTGCCATCCCCCGAAGCTGTTCGATGTCCGTGATGAGCTTGTAGATTTGCCGGTTGAAGATGGCCACTTCGCAACGTTGGAGGGTGTACCTCCTGTTTCTGTCCGGGGGATCTTTATAATAGTAATAATAACATAATGCAATGCTATAAACTATTATTGGTTAAAATGGTTAATGAAATGAAAATATTTTTTTTTTTAAATTTACTAGTATTTTGACTGCCGGATCCTTTGATGGCCATGCAAACCATTTCCACGTAGAAGACCAAGGGTGGCCCTTCGGAGCCTTGCCAGTTCTTGGAAATGACGAAATCCTCTCTGAAGCCTTCTGCAACGGACTAAATTTAAAAAATCAAGGCAATCATGAAAATACTATTTAAATCTATTTAAATCCACGGTAAAAATTCGAAAGTATATGGCATTTTTAAGGACTTTTATTATTTTATTACATTTCTTAGGACTCCCGCTTCGTCATAAATGGCTGCTTCCGTCTGGGAATTCCAAATCCAATGGACCTCATGGCCGTTATAGGAGGAGTCAATGTTATTGAAGGTCACTCGAAACCACTGGGTTTCAAAGGCTGGGCCAAAATTTTGACCTGTGTCCGCGTCAGTCCATGTAGCTTCACTCATGATGCGGGTCACGGGCCAATCTTTCCAGGCGCCGATGCCTCCAGGAATTTTAAATGTTTCTATCTCTAATAAGACAACGAGTTAATTCCATCCGAATATTTTTTCTGGGTCATTATACTGTTTTTAATAATTGTTTTTGATATATATTTTTTTAATGAATCTAATATTGTCTTTATTACTTGATGCCTTCTTAATATTCGAATAGACTTTTGAAGCGATATTCGCCTCCCGGAAAAGTCCACCATTGTTGAGGGCCGTGCCCAAACGACCCATGGTCGTTCCCCTGTTCTTGTGGATGGGCGCCGTCGTCGCCATTTTTAAAAATAATATTTATTTATAATAAAAGCTAATGGATAGGTGTAGGTTCTAAATTTTTATTGTTCGTCGTCGTCACACGTCTAGCACTGGTTTCAAAATGCAATTAGAAGAACCGAGTACCCTTTTATAATGGGGAAATCAGAGAAGAACAAAGAATTACCTGTTTTTTTAATCCTGATAATGAGTAAACACGCACAATGCACATTTACTTTGGTGGTTAATGAAGGCATTTGTTTTGTTTTTTATATAGATAAAAATCCATATTAAGTCTTGTGAGGTTGTTACATGCGTATGTGTGCTTAGGCGAAGTAAATATAAATTTATTTATATTTACCATTTTTTTTACATGTATTATTTTTTTTTTACATTTATTTGGTTTAAAAAATAAAATTTTGTAAATAAAATAAATAATACTATCAAAAATAAATGTAAAAAAAAATACCGAAGAACCCGAATAGGCTATTTTTTTAATTTCTCAATAAAATCAGTTTTTTGCAATAAACGATAGTATTGATGATCATTTGGTCAATTTGATCCCATTTTATTTTGCTTTGACGGGCAGAGCTTTATTATTTGTTAAAAGGAGAGTTTTACAGTATTTTGCAACAGACAAAAAATTTGATGGATGTTGGTGGTAGTTTTATCGAGATGTATTTTTATTTATTTTTATGTGTATGTATGTAATGTAGTGGAAATTGGTATAAATTAATCCCATTATTATATGCATTCATAAATATGTGCATTAGTGTATCCATTGCTATTTTTTTATCCCATTGAGTGGTAATTTTTTCAACAAATGCAAAGAAATCTCATGCAGAGCAAGCTCCTAATTGCAAGATTAATTATGCCTGTCAACCACATAACAATATGAATAATCACCTGAAAAATACAATTTACAGTCGAAGTATCCACATACGAGTGGGTGTGTATCACTTGTCATTTGTTTTTGTATTTTTACCTCAAAAGTTCCACTTTTAAAGGAGGAAAAATCGAATCGTGTAATGGACAATGCATATAGATATGCGCCACATTTAAAGTATTACAAATGTTAGTCCAAAGCAATTTGTTTTATCTGGAAATGGCTTTTGTCATTATTGACTGTTAGGAAAATGTAGAAAAAAAGCACACTTGTGCTTGCAGATTATGTACAGGTTGGTTTAACAGACTTGTTTATCATGTTGATTTTGTTGCTGGAATTTCATAGTTTTTCCTGCTTATACAGATACTAAATTTAGTGTGGACTGAAAGAGGAGAATAGACATTGAAATGGTGGAAATACGCTCATACTATGAACAAAATTGATTAAACAATACATACAATAAATAAACAAATGTAAATGTACGCAGGTAATCAATTTATTCTGCAAGAAAGACTGTTATCAGTATAGATTTGCTGTTTTAAAAGAAAAAGAAATATTAGCATAAGAAATGCATTAGAAAGATATGTACCAAAAAATGCTGAATTTAGTTTGCAAGGACGTCTTCGAGTCCTTTGAGGATCCGAAGCAAGTCAATCCCCGTGGCTTCTTTCGTCATTTGCCCCAATTTCAGGACTTCTGGCAAGGCTTGGAACTCTTGGAATTCTTTCACGGCCTGCGGGTCTTTCAGCTTGAGAAAGAGTCGGACGCCCTGCTCCGCCAGGACTTCTCCAGCTTTTTCCAGAGGAGGCTTAACCGTACCCAGGAGATTCCTTCCCTCTTCCAGGATGGGGACGAGGACTTCTATGAGAGCCCTTTTAAGGTAACTGGGTCCTTGTCCACTGATAAATATACGGATTCCTCTGCAGATGTCTGGCAATTCAGGAAATCTGTCAAGAACGCCATCCACGAGCTCCGTGGCGAAGGGATTCTCCAGGATGGCAATGAAATCCTCCATTTCGTTCCCGGGCGTGATGCTCCGGAGGTATTTGATCAATTCCTCCGTGTTCCCGATTACCAGCTGCCTTTCCAGACGGGGGAACATGGATGCGAGGTTGAAGTCAACTGGAATTTAGAATAAGAGTTAAATTAAAACAAAAATATTCACAATTAAAACAAAATATTCACAATTAAAAGAAAATATTCACAATTAAAAAAAAATATTCACAATTAAAACAAAATATTCACAATTAAAAGAAAATATTCACAATTAAAAAAAAATACTCACAATTAAAAAGAAGTATTCACAATTAAAAAAAAAAACTCACAATTAAAAAGAAGTATTCACAATTAATACTTCGTTTCTGCAAATAAACGGCGAATAAATCATTCCGCATATTTACATGGGAATGCTATTAGAAAAACAAACCTAAATTGACCACACAATTAAGTCGCGCCTATTTAGGTACATATGAATAAATTATTAATTTAATTAATTTAATTTATAACTTACAAGTTTCCACATCTTCAAAAGACTCCGCTGGAACGGCCTGGACCAGGCTCGTGGCCATAAAGATTGCGAAAATAAATCGGATCATTTTTCAAAAAAAAAGTTCTTTTTGGACAAAAGTGTTTACAAATTTGTAGCAAATCCCTGCTCCTTGTGTTTCTGGGATGATGATAATGCTTGTATAATGAACTCAGGTCAACCTCTCCCCTTTTATACCCATTGTTTGTGCCAATTTTTGGTAACTACTCAGTTTGCTAAAAGATTAAGATTTTTTATCACGAGATTTTTTGGGTCATACAACGTTATTTGAGTCTGCAAAAAAAGGACTGGGATTTTGTCTTTGTGACTCATTGCGAAATACTCATCTGGAACGATGTACATTGGTCAACATCCTATTGCGGATATAGATAGCGTTAAAAGAAATAAATGTAACTTACACAGATATCTTTCGAACATTTGTCTGAAATTTAATCGAGGATGATGCGGACGAGTTTGGACGGGTTGAATTGAGGAATGCTGAAGGTAAATATCCCCGTGATTATCGCTATTTGATTTGCACGGAAAAAATGTTGAGAATCTTTGTGCCAATACATTTTTGCTTTAAATGGCTGAAGCAATCCTATTTTTATTTAGCGCGAGTAGATACATTGAATGTGCAAATATTGACTTCGGCTCTTGAACCCAAAGTCTTAGGTCAAAGAGTAAAAAATTAAGTAAACGTTCACTGTTGCATTTAGGACGGCAGAATTTGTTATTGCATTTTATTACATGCGGACGACAATTGCTTTTATTTGCATTGGTGTATTTACCAAGCTTTATCACTAGAATTTGATTTCAGAGAAATTCGTGTACGTAGATTGCTTTTTCCTCCTGAAAAGATGCTTTTAGATCTAACAGAAGCTTTTTAGATCATAACTCATGGGATACAAAAGCATGCCAAATTGTTGTAAGTCCAAATGTGGGCTAGAATTTCCGTGGAATCTGAGACTTTGGACATGGCAAGAAAATTCCAGACGAATTACTCTCCTGGAAAACAACTGATGATGATGAATACAAAATATTTCGCCTTCTGGAGGCCAGACGAAATCTACAACTGTCCAGATTGCCAAGAGATTCTTCTAACACGCTTGAAAAGCTGTCAGCTAAAACGTTGCCTGTTCCAGGACAAAATTAAATAGCTAAACATCTTTCAAAAGCGTTTATACAAATGTTAACACACATTCATTTTATCTGCGTACATCTGGTGTCATTTATGACGAGCAAATCCTGCGTTGTTCATAATTACGTATATATTAGCTTCATTCGTTTGGGCTTTAATAAACCTCAAGCTTATTACTAATTTATTATTAAAGCTAAATGGAATTAATAAATTGTGTCCAGGGAAGAATATGTCATTTAAAAACAGAGAAATGTATTTTCTTTTGCAGGTGTCAAATTCCACCACAATTTGTAACTGAACCCGCCCACCTAGGCTTAATTTCATAATGATCTCATATTCAATTGAAAAATTTAAGGCGTGTGTGATGTATAAAAGATGATGATAATTTGGAATCGGGGGTTATTATTGACATACAACAATGAAACCGTAACAATGATTTCAGAGAAAACCGTGCACAAAGGTTCGTCTACGCAAAAGAGAAATCTGGAGTGTGGTTTCTGGTTTCCATCAATAACATTTAATATGTATTTATGCTATTTAAAAAAAAGTACATTATATCACCTGGCATTATTTTCCTCCTCTGCGTTAGCAGTGACCTTGTCTGACATGACTTGAACTGACACTTCACATTCTTTGTGTGAACCACTGCAATAGCTAAATAGAAAAAAATAGCTACTAATAGAGAAAAAAGGATTACGGCTTCCAACACTGGTTTCAACCCAAACTGATGGCATTTTAATATCAGAACAATAGCATATTCCCAGAGGAAGTTTTGAGAAAGGCATTATTCGTAAAAGAATTGTGGAGCAGATGGAAAAGGTGAGCTATTGTTGGGAAAATACCAACACTTTCTATAAAAAGATCCCTCTCCGGTTTGTAGCTAGCAGAATTCGCCGAAGTAAAGAACGATGAATAGGTTTTTCGTATTCTTCGTGGCTGTAGCTGCCGTCACTGGCAAAGCTGGTAAATTTTTAAACATTTTTCACCACCAAATATTATTTTAATTAAAAAAATCAAAATTAATATTTTTTTAGATTAAAAAAAAGATAATAATAAAGTATTTCTTTAATTAATTAATTTAATTAATGTACCGTTTCCATTTTTTCCGTAGCGGCCATCACGATCGACATTGACTATTCCCAAGCTCCCGATTTGGGGAATTTCGCCAACAATGTCCATAATACCCTCCAGGCATGGTATCCCTGGCTGGCCCAGGCCATGCACTCTCCCACCTTCGAGGACTTGACCTACATCCACATTTACTTTGACCCCAACTACGATGGAGTGGCCTACGCCTCCGGGAATCGCATCGTCGGTTCCGTCAAGTACTACCGTTCCCACCAGGATGACATTGGCTCCATGATTCACGAGATGATCCATTGCATCCAAGGCTACCGAAACGGTCCGGGCTGGTTGGTGGAGGGGATCGCCGACTACTGGCGCTACTACCATTATGAGCAAAACAGGAAGCCGGGGAAGCCCGGTCCCGGAAATAGTTACACCGATGGCTACGGAGTCACGGCCTATTTCCTCAATTTCATCCAAACCACCTACGGAGACATGATCTACTGGCTCAACAAGGATTGTCGCGAGGGCACCTACAAAGACGACATCTGGCCTCGACTTCTGGGCAAAGATGTTCAGTCCCTCTGGAATGAAATGATGGCCCATGGCCTTTAATTTTTGTTCATTTTTTTGCCTTTGCTCATGACAAAAATGTATATTGAAATATAACCCTGTGATTTTTTGAAGCTCTTCGCAAAAACTTGCATTAGGAGTGGATATCGTACAGCTCAAATACAAAGAAATTCATCCAAGCAAATGTCTTGATAATATTGTTGTTTCACAAATAACAATTTTTTCCATGGTTTATTAGCATAAAGCGGATGCTGGAATCCATTTTTTCATACTGTACGTGTACACAATGAAAGTCCCCCGATGTCTCGACAGGTGAGAATTCGAAGGAAGGTCAAGTCATGAGTGAAAAAATTGCACGAAAATGCATATTACATCCACCTATTTATGATTGTATGTATATCTTTAGATATTTAGCATAGTACAAGAAGCCACTTTTCATGCACAACGTAATAAAGCTAAATGAAGCAGTCCTGAATTCTGACCCTCTGAACTCTTCCGGACCATTTCCATTAAGTTACTAAGTCACAAAATTAAAATGCAAGTGAAAATAAAAATTAACCTACACACAAAAAGCTGGATGGGTCCAGATTCAAACCGGATAAAATCCACTATCCCCTTTGCAATGGTAGGGTCACTTTTCCTTCGCTGTACTAACCATCAGAATTACATTTGTACATAAATACATACATAATACATACCTATTATTGTTGGTATTTTTCTGTATCAAGACTATATATTTATATTTGGTAAAGCTGTTTAATGGCAATTTCAGTAAATTGTCTTTAAGAGAGGAAAAATTTGTAATGAGTTCCTTCCCTTCCTTTTTAACATGCAAATTGTACACATCGAGGGCAAAGTACAAAAGGTGCCCATATTCAGCATGCCCTAATTCGAAAAATTACCAACTGTCAAACAGCAAAATCCGGCACATTCTACATATAAACATCTGCTTTGTCGCGGTGGGAATTGTTCATTTTGCAGAATGGAGTCAGTTTATGTATTAGGGCTCCCCGGTGGTGGTCAGATTTTTTATTTTGCCTTGGATATGTTAATCGTAAGTGGACGATTAGGTATTAAGTATGGAAATGTCTCTACAGGTAGACAGGTACAGACTTCCTGAGTGAGTAGCGATTTCGTACTGGCTGCCTGGAGCAATTCCGAAAATGTTTTATATAGGAAAAAATTGGACCTAATCACTCTTCTACCTCAAACCCGCTACTCATATTGTTGTATTATAATTATGGTTGTATTATTATTACAATTACTGTAATCTATTACCTGTAATTGCATCTATACATTAGAAGGACAGCGGAGTTGTAATTTTTTTAACTTCCGGAATGGACGAATCAGATTATGCATGGACTTTGATAAATCCCACGACCCTGCAGGTTAGTTCACGAATTTTCTCCTGGAATTTTGTGTCAGAGGGCTATTGTCTTCTACTTTATTGAATTTGGAACGTTTTATAGACTAAATTCAGTCTTCAATCCATTGTGAATACAGTATACAGTTTCTCACCCATTATTCAATATCATTTAACCTTTCATCGGGAATAGCGGAATTCTTACCAAAACATAATTAAGAAATTAAATTTTTCTGTTTTCCAGAACTCATCACGAGCTCAGATGGCTGAGAACTTCAGGGAAAACAACATTCCGTTCATCCCAGAACATATGTTTTCCCCGCAAACTAATTTTGGACAAGCTCATTCTCAGCGATCACTCATGGATTCTTTGGAAGAGCGTAGTAAGAAGCAAGCTGAGATGGACCTTATATTTTGCAAGGAGATGGAAGAACTTGAGTTCACCGTCCAGCAACAATTCCAGGAGTTTGTTCAGGGTCAGGATCAATTTCGGAGGACTGACCTCGGCACGAACGATCGAGGGTAAATATTTTCATTGTATCATTGACTTGTGCAGGCCACATTTTCGAAGAGTGTATTAAGTGTACGACGCTGTTATTTGAATCCAGGAATCTCAAAAATGTGGAATCTTCGGAAGGTCGAAACAATCAACTTCTGGTTAACAGTAACAACGCCGTTCCAGCCCAATTGCAAGTGCCAGAAGTTGGTTATCAGCATCCGGATGTGCAAGAAGGAGTGAGTCCAAAATCTCCGAGAGCAGCAATAATCCAACCGGTGGCTTTTGAAAGCTCGGATGAAAAGCTTGACGGTACGACCTGGACCTCTTCTTTTATTTGCTAGATTTTCGCTTAAAATTATTTACATCTTATAGAATACGATGTTCCAAGGTTATAATTTTGGTCAACTTTTCTCACAGACTACCTTGATTGTCCTTTTTGCAACCGGAAGTACTCTCGTACTTACCTAACCACACATGTGTCTTTGAGTTGCAAAGCTGCCTTCGCTACGCTGCCTCTAGGAAGAAACGCGCCTCGAAAAAAGAAAACATTCTAACGTGTGTACCTATGCAACTATACCCTCCTGGTATCTAGTTTGTATTTGAACAGTAATTTTCTTATACATATTTATTTCGATACAACCGGTACTTCGAATTTTGTTATGTATTTGCTATTTTGGTGTCCTACATTTAGATTATTTAAGATGTTTATTTATGACGATTTTCATTTTGTTACGAGCGGCTGTTGCCTTTATTTTATTGAGTAAATTAATTTCGACGAACATGCTGACGCAAATTACATATACATATGGGTTAAGTTTATTATTTGATGGCAAACATACCTTGAAAGCGTTGGTGTAGTAATCTCTATCAACGCACTTTCGAAATAGTTTCAACGACATTTCCTCATACATTCACTCGAGTTGATGACCATCTGGTTAATTCTAACAGTTAAATCTAAACTTGCACTTAAGCACGATGTGGTGAAACATTAGTCAGTACTTTGTTTGGATTTAATTTAGAAACTCAAAATCCTGGTAGAAAATAAGCAAGTATACAACTGATAGCGTGATACTCGTTAGCTATAATGACTTATTCAATAGAATTTAGACAAACAATACATATACCAGTTTAAACAGCGTGAAAAAAAATATCGACAAAATGCGACGTAGTAAAACAGTAAAAAAGTCTTTAAATAACTACTTACGAAATTCTAATGCGAACTCAAGCGTCACGAACTAAATTCGTGGGTAATGGGTTCGATCTTCACCTGTTGAGTGAAGTAGTCAGTTTCCACTTTGATTTTCGTGAATCCAGCGTGAACCGGTAACGGTGCTACAAGCAAGGCTTGTGTGGACGCAGATGCCTGTCTCAGAAACTCACCCGGAGTATGATACCATTTGCTCCTGTTGGTCTGCCTTCCTTTCTTTTTTACTGGAGATGAAGATCTTTCAGTAACTGTTGGAATTTTCTCGGATGAAGTCATTTCCTTTGAAGCGACTGTACCTGAGTCCATCTTACGTTTACGACCTGCCCTGATATCGTTGTCACCCTCTCCATTACAAGGAATTCCCGCACCGAAACCCTCTTTTGCGATCGTTGGAATAGGAGTGTTGTCGTTGGCCACAATTTTCTTCAAAATTTTCAGATAATATTCATGTTCTCTTCTGTCGATTTCCGGAGCTGTACTCAATTTCTCTTCTACTTCAGCAATGTGTTTCAACACAACTTCAATGACGCCACGTCTTTCAAGCGCCAACCACTGAGCAGCAGATTCAGGTGCTAACCCAATATACACAAGAACATCCTGTAAAGTTTTCAACTGTTGTCCCAGCTCACCTTCATCTTCACTGGCAGAGGTTTCACTTTCTTCATCGTTGCCACTGTCATTATTCGGAGTGGTTCCTGAGGCCAACTCGATAGCAGGTTCCTCCCTCGGGAGCTCCTCTACAGTTTCTTCGACCAACTCGGACTCATCTGTACTGGAATAATAAATAACAGGATTCTTTCTGGCCACTTCTCGGGAAGAAGTTCGTTTAGGTGAGATTTTCTTAAAAGGCAGTTTGATCTTGGGCTGTTTTGGCACTGGTTTCTTTCGACCGAAAGTCGGGGTTTTCTTTTGTACTGGTGATTTTTCAAGAATATTTCCCACGTCAGACTTGTTTTTAGAAGGTGTAACTACTTTCTTTGCAGAATTCCCATTCGTCGGAGTTTTGACTTTTTTTAATCCAGGCGCAGCTGGAGTATTTGAATCGGATTTATCGGCTTTCTTAGGGGTGCTCTTCTTACTAGTTTCATCGTCGTTGTTATTTACATTTTCTGGCAATTCCTCAAAGGCGTTTTTATCTTTGGTACCCAGTTTATAGCAACCTTGTATGTTCAGCGCCTTTTTCAGCTGCTGAATGGTAGATAGACCAACCGCCGGTTGCGGTATTTCAGCAGCAGCTTTACGTACCTTTTTCAATTTGTCTAATAAAACCTGTTTGGATTTCATAGCTTTATAGTTATCAACGACCTGTCTTGGTGTTTTCGTTTTTTTAGAAGCCAATACTTTAGGCAATACCGCCGGCCTTGTGTCCATCGAACTTGTAACGTTTTGCGTAGATGAATCCGGCTGTTCACACGTGGGAGAAGTTCTACCAGGATTCTCGTCTGATGGTGAATTCGATTCATCAACTTGTGTTTCGTTTCCACTTGTTTCCTTGGGTTTTTCTGGACTTTCTGATCTCATACGCCGCTGACCTGTGATACGTTTCCAAAAAATTAACTTCGTTCAATTGTTAAAAAAACTTTTAGCTTTCATACTGTACCTGCGCACATTAAATGTACCAATGTACGTACATTAAATCTGGATATTTCAACGGCAGGTAAAGATATACCAGATAATCCGCAATAGATCATACTAAAAGAACGTCGAATTTACGAAGAAACTATAGTCATTTGACGACTAGAGAAATACATAAGTGTTAAGAATTTGGCGTTGCTTGCAGGATTTGTACAACAGAGAGTAAATTGCATAATGCAACTAACAAATTCAGATAAAAAGTGAAATAAATTGCACAACATAAACAATTGTGCTTCACTGTTACTACAAAACTACGATATTAGATAAAAAATACGTATACCGGGTAAACCTACCTACAAATGGGTTCTTCTTGAAATGTGACCTGTTAGGGGCGAAATTATTTCTAGGCCTGGAATTTTTATTGTTGCTACTTGGCTTGAAATAACGATGAAACTGCTGCCGTGAAAAATGTCGCACCGCTCTTTCCTTGACCATGTCCGGGGTAATCTCAAATTCTGTCTGATAATTCTTTTGCTGTTGAAATGGTCCAGAATGGTCACCAGAGAATGAATTGCTCCGGCGCGACAAAGGTATATATGCAGCTGCCTGCGCAAATCGTGGTGCAAAATTCGACATGGGTGGTAAGTTGGTCATGTATGGATTGTTACTCCCTGATTGCTCTGCAGGTGTATCTGGTGTGTGCTGGCTGGAATCTCGGTCTTCAAATCTAACATGCCAATTTTCCTGGCAAAGCGGCGAAACATTATTTAGTCTGGGTGCTGACGGAGAAGCTGCCAATGCAGACCTGCTGATGCTGTCCGGATTTGCAGTCCGAGATGGGCTGACAACAGCGGGTATTGTCGCATGGACATTACGTCCTCGACCTCGCCCCATGTTCATAACTTGCATTTGGGGTGCAAACTGCTGTGTTTGCGATTGCGATACATGACGTTGTTCCAGGGCAGCATCCCATGTCCAGCTATCTCCAAAGTCCTCCGCAGGCTTCGATGCATTAAACAATGGATTTGGGAGAATCTCTGGTGAAATAAAAGAAACAAAAATAAAACGGTCGGGCATCCAATATTTCCAAAACAACTGTAGACTCAAATGACCTTTTGCTGTCTCCTCTGCATTTTGAGTAACAGTTAACGCCTTCTCTCTGCTTTTTTGGGTACGAGGATCTGCAGGATTTATCATCGAGTCTTTCCCTTGGCCATTTTCTCCTTCATTTGAGTCATTTCCGTAAACCTATTCAAAATAACAACCATCGAACCATCCAAACCAGGTTATTAAAGAATGTAAAAATGGTTTATGTGTAGCAAACACGATATACAAAAGCACACAAAACTCTGGAGTTCGTAAGTTCCTACCTCTTCAATTGGGAATTTTCTTGACATATTAACTATTTCCTGGTAAGCTACTTCAAGTGTCTCCACTCCGTACACACTACGTCAAAAGAGCAGCAAAACATCTCCATAAGTCATAAATTATAATATAAATTCATATTCACGTAATCACGATTCTCGTTCAATAAACATCAAACTCCATCAAACTTACCAATCCGCCCTGACTTCCTGCGAGAGTTCCAGCCAAAACTGAATCATTTCAACATCATCCTCCAGCATTCGGAGCTGATTCGTATCCTCGATTTGTTTCAAGCGACCCCGCAAATACGGTTTACAATCACGAATTTTTTTCATCAACTCCAACGCCTTTTCATCAATGCCATACTCCCCTGAACAAATAAACAGTTGTGTGAGCTACTTTTTACCTGCTTCAACATATTCAAAAATCCTACAAGCATAAAAGATGAGACTCACGAGAAAACGACAACAATCCATTTCCAGTTCTTTGTCCGACAGCACCAGAACCATAAGAGGCATTGGAACACGTGGAGTAGGAATCATATCCACCATAGCTCATCCTTCCTATTTCAGACTTAAATGTAAAATCATCAGAATATTAACGGTTCAGTAGTGGTACCGGAATCTAGTTTAGCTATGTACACACCTACAGATCAATCAAATGCGTATTTCAGACGTAAGTATAGAATACGACCTATATTATATCTTCAATGGTTCAACTGTTGAAACTGACAAGCAATTAAGGAACACACAAACACAACACACATAGATTACCCGGTAACCCAAAATGCTAGAGTAAATACCCCGAACTTTAGAAACGGACACTGACGTTTTCCGACCTTTAGTTAGAAAAATAACCAATTTGACCCCTACAAGTTGGTAACTTCACTATCAAATCTTGCGAAGTCTTTAGGAACAAAATATATCCAACAGCTAAGCGATTCGCAGGATTTTGATTACCAAATTATACAGAAAAGTTGAAGAAGCACTTCCGGCAACATTCAGAGTTTAAGAAGCAATATCTGCACTTTATATCACAATTTCATACTGAATCATCAAAAAGAATGTGGGAAATATGTAATATATTATAATATATGATATATGAATAAATTATTCATATAGTGTGTAATATAATATCTATATATATTATTCAGAATAATATATAGATATTATATTACACACTATACACTTTATGCAGTAACTTCGTTCTTTAAAAAAGTGAATTGTAATAACTTTGATACTTTCGCAATAATAAAGGCGCTACACGCAAAAGAAAAAAAAAGGAAAAGGCGCCACACTGAAAATGTGTCCATACGCATTTATACTATAATTAATACATATGAATTTCGGAAAATTACTGTATAATGCTCCTATGCTCCCTCATTCCCACCTTGCTGTGACCTGACCCAAGAACAATAAAATTACGATCAAACGTCTTTTAAGTGCAGGATTTTATTGCGGTTCCCGTCAACAAAGTTGCATCCAGATCGGACAACAATTGGTCAAGTTTTATCGTTTTTCGGACCGTAGTTCGAACAAAAATCTAGAAATGTACCTATAGAAAAAGTTCAAACGTAAACTGCAGTTTATACACCGAAAAATCACCGTAATTGGACAATTGTTGTCCGATCTGGAAGGAACCTATTTGCTTGAACCGGAATAAAATTCTGCACGTAAGACTATTTTTACCACGGTTTTTTTTTTTGGGGGGGGGGGGTCCCTAGGTCCCATACACTTTGTCAATTAGCAACTTTTCGTTTTCGTGTTTTTTGGGAAATATTTGAATACTTTCAAATCAATGTTAGCAGTTAGCACTGTAGTTCATTCAAAACAGGGTATTGATAAGGATAACACAACGCATGTTATAACAAATGCGTCTTTCCTATATGGGATATTAATCAAGGGGGTGATGTAAAAAACACCGAAAAAGTTAACGAACGTTAACAGTACCCAAGTGACGTGTTATTTAAGTGAAGTTCATCATTTTTGTAGCAATTTGGCGGGTGGTTGTAGGTTTACAGAAGTAAACACGGGACATCAGTGTTTGCTGAAGCAAAGGGAAAATATTCGGTGGATGTATTTTTTCATGAAAATTTACTTTCCCATCAACAAGAGACAATGGAGGTGTACTATCCACTTCAGACATTCTTAACTAACAACCTCGTTAAGTGTGTATATAACAAGTGTCATTTTAGATTGTGAAGGCAAAGGAACACTTGCAGAACGGACCAAACAAATAATACTCTGAACACTAACGGCACAAATCCTGGAGCAGTCGTGGAGAAATCCTGAACCAATACTGGATCAATCCTGGGACAATGCTGGAGCAATCCTGGAAAAAGCTATTCGTAAAGGATCATAATGATTTTTGTAATCGTTATAACCATCTGTGCCCATGTTGTAAGTTCCCCCGTGCCAATGCATTTGTTGAACGCACTAAATATTGAACCTTTCTTGAAGAATTTCAATGATTGCTTTATTCAGTTGATCCAGTTAAATCAGTCTGCCCAGTTTGAGCTGATTTTGGTGCCCTATTTTCTAAGGACTCCCGAGGGACAGTCGTACCGTCAGAAGATGGCGGAAGGCCTGATTTGGAATCGAGTAGTAACAGGTGACCGGCACTGCATTGTGAATGTCGTACTTAACTCTACCGGGTCAAGTTTGAAAACTCCGGATTTGGCTGGGCTCACCTTCACTGCTGCTCGAAATTACGGGAAAAATTGCAATATTACTTTAAGTAATTCGAGCATCGGGACTAACACCCAGAAAGGAAATGGATTTTCGGAAATCAGTGATTTTTTTAAGTATTTAAAACTACCAACTTTACCATCCATTACCGTTGTCATTCTTGCGGCGAAGTCTCCGACTTTGTCTGAAGAAAGGCTCTTTTTGCAAACAAAGGCGTCGCCCTACTTTCCCGTCTTCGTTCTTCACGTGTATGCCCAGAAGATCCCGGGGAAGGAGGTCATCGTCGAGGTCACGGGCTGGCTCCGAAGTGCAAATAAAATTTCCTGTGGCGTGCAATTCACTTGCCAATGGACTAAAACTGCCAGTACGTGTTACGATTCCATGATGTCCGCCCAGGACATTGCCGTAGTTGGTGGCAAACTCACCTGTTGGGTGACAATGGATTTTATTTTGCTGAAGGAGATAGGAAAATGGAGGACGGAAGTCAGCCCGTTTGGCCGACGAGGTTACACCCGGATCTGGGACAGCATTTCCCGATTCCTGCTACTCCCGGACATCTCCATTGTCAATGGTTCCTGTGACTCCACGAATCACCCGAAAATTGCGCTGAAGGAATGCCGGTCACCCAGTTGTCGGATGTACTTGATTAGTTACAACAAAGGCTTGGAATTTATCACGGCGGACGGAGTAGTTCAGCGCAAAGTGGGCTTCCGGATTTACATCATGCCGTACCAATGGACCGTGTGGGTATGCTTGACAGTGTCCTTGATATTCATTGCCCTTGTGATGACTCTCCAGATGTCTCATGTGCAGTCCGTTGGCCAGTTGTCAACTTTCTTCCAGGTGAATTTACAACTCTTCGAAATCTTGCTGGAGCAAGGCGTAAGTCCGAAATTTGTGAATACTGATTCGAATATTGTGAATCGATTGGGCTACATCATTTTCACCGGTTGGCTCTTCGTCGCCATTGTGCTCACTAATGCATACAAGGGCTGCATCAAATCCAACTTCGCGATTGACTTCCAGAACATCACACACTGGAGTCTTCTGGAACAGCTCAGAGATTTCAACTTCTACATTCCAGCAGGTGTGTGTCCAGCAGGTGTGGTAGAAATGAAGAATTTCTACATCAAAGGGAATAATGGAATCCAACTAAATCGTAAGCTGTCTCAAACCGCCACAGAATTAATTTTTGACAACCTGGAAGAAACGTTTTTGATCGTTTCCAGTGCACTTTCACCATTAGCCCTTTCCCAATTTCACGCTGTCTGCGACCAAACCTGGACCGAATTCCTCCGGACCAACTTTACCCGGCCCAAAACGGGGATTGTCATTCCCAAACATGAGTTTAATTACATCTGGAAATCAATCCTGGATCATTACTACGGTTCTCAATCGGAAAGAGGGATTGCCATGAGAATTGCCCACGATGGGAAAATTCTAAGCAAGTTATACAGGGAAGCAAAATATATTTACATCACCGATGGAATGGCGGATTCGGACAAAGTCTTTGTTCACCGGAGAATGGAAGTACTATTGAGCAGTGGAATATACGCCCTGTGGAACTTCTGGGACAAACGGAGATTTCGTTCCATTCGCAACATTGATTTGGATACTTCGGTTCCGGCCACAGCCAGACCTTTAACTCTGTTTCGCTCGGATATTCATTTGCTCTTTTATTGGGTGTTCTCTTGGCTGGGTTATTGCTTCGTTGTCTTTATAGTGGAATTAATCATTTCCAGAAAGCAATCTGTTGTAAGGCAATGATGAGCTTTCCAGGCAATAGTTATTCTACGGGAAATGATCCCGCAAGTATGACCGCACTTTGTCGCATGCGTTTTCGCTTTCTTTTTTTAATACATTTTTTGTCATTTTACTTATCAAGTTCCTCCGTTAAACATATATTCCCAGGAATGAAAAAAGAGACCAGGTTATTTCAAATTACTAAAATGTTTTTACATGCGTATAATAGATTTACTTTGAATGGAAATTAGAACATAAAAATAGTATAGTAATAAGTAGGTATTAGTAAATATTAAATATATAATAAATACATAGGCGTATTTAATGATTGTTCCATTGATTGTGAAACAAAGAGGACTTCTACGAATTTTTTTATACAGTTTTTTTTATTACTGGTATTTACAGAAGACGCTCTGTGAACACATGCGAAGAGGGAGGAAAAGGCGGTGGTTTGATATGCTTCCAGCTTTTGATGACTGCGGTTTTAATTACGTCTCTCGCTCTCTCTCTCTGTCTCTCTCTCGCTCTCTCTCTCTGTCTCTCGCTCTTTCTCTTTCTTTCTGTCTTTCTTCCTCAAAAGCACTGGAAATATAGCCAGTGCTTGTACTCACATTCCCATGAGAAGTGATGTAATTTTTCCGATTTCTTTACTATCGTATTTTAAGACCATTAAAAATTAATGTTGAGGGTGAGAAAGGCGATGGAGCGAGCTTCCACAAAAAATTGCGGTGAAGACATAATATGTACATTAAATATAATATCTATTTATAATATCTATTATGTGCACAATAAAATATAATATCTAGTATTTATGTAGGTATATTTCTGAAGCACGAAATGTGGCATTCATTCGACAACTAACCACCTATTTAAAATGCGACCCCATTGTCTTCTGTCACCGACTCCTTAAAAATAAGGTCTTGTATTTATATCCGCCAAACCTATTTAACGTGGTGATTTTTTTTTGCATTCCTGCTCCATTTTATCGTGTACTTCACACATCTAGTGTAGTTCCGGTAATGTGTCACACCTGATAAAATATTTAAGTAGGCAAAATTTCGAATATTTGTCCTAAAAGATTCCTAAAAAGAAGGATGGGCGGAATTCTTTTTTCGGTTAGTAAAATGCTACTAGTATATCTTCTCCTAGTAAGTTGTGCCAGAGAAATTTACTGTCAGAAAAAAGGGGAGCAGGTGAAGCTCATCATGGCTGTCAATGCCGGAGGTCCGGATCACATGGATGTCCATGGAATATTTTTCAAGAAGGATCCCCTCACGGATGGCGTGGCCTCAGATCACGGGATGCAGTTGAACCAAATTCTACGCTCACCGCCTCAAGATGAGATTTTGTATCGGACCGAAAGATACAGTTTGGCCACTTTTGCGTACACCATTCCCATCCCGGAAGACGGCAAGTATGTTCTGGTCATGATGTTCTGCGAGGTTTACTTCCAAAGACAAGGTCAAAAGGTCGGTTTCAATCGCTTTTTCTACAAATTTTTCAACATTTTTGGTTGCAACAAATTTTTCTAGTTACATTTTGACTGCACCAAATTTTTCTTCTAAATGTTTGACCGATCCGAATTTTTCTTCTAAATGTTTGACCGATCCGAATTTTTCTTCTAAATTTTTGGTTGCGACGAATTTTTCTGGTTAGTTTGTGACTGCACCAAATTTTTCTTCTAAATGTTGGATTGATTTAATTGCTGCAAATATAGTTCCTCAGCATCTCTGCTCGCTGCAGAATATCCCACAAATATTTTAATTGCTGCGAATTCCTCAACATTTTTGATGAACTCTATTTTTTACTTGGTTATGAGTTATGATATATCCCTCAGGTTTTTGACATTTTCCTCAATGAAAAACACAAAATCGTGTCGGACTTGGACATCTTCGCAGCCGTCGGTTATGCCACCGCTCACCAAGAAGCCATTCCCTTTGAAGTCGCGGGTGGTACCACGAAATTAATAGTGGACGGGGTAACATCTGCTATTAAGCACAATAAAATTCGTCTGGAATTTCTGAAGGTAACGGATCATCACCTTTTTTTCTTTTTTTTTAATTATTTTTTAATGTTAATATTCATTTTTATCCTTCTAACAGGGAAGCCACGATAATCCCAAGGTCAATGCATTTTTCGTCATTAAAGGATCCCCAGAACGTAAGTGCTCCGAGGCTTTTAAGTATTTGTTACTATTTAATTTTTATTGTCATTTTATCATCAGATTGAGCTACAGTTTCATAAAAAATGATAATAAAAATATTTGCAGTAATTGCTCCACTCCCCGAATTCCCCCCGGATGGCTTTGGGGAAGAGGAAGACGAAGAGGAAGATTGGATTGAGGAGGAAGAGAATGACCCGGTCGCTTTTGAGCGGAAGGGCGAGAGGAAGAAAGTGACGAGTGGCCCCATTACCCATGACCCCTGGGAAGATATGCCCCTCCTCACTACCCTCCAGCCCATTTTAATAGCTGGTGGCATCGGCTTTGTCCTCATTGCAATTTTGTATAAATGTCTCCGACAAACCTAAATCAGTAATCATGTTCACCAAAGGTATATAATATTATATGAACTGACCTAAAAACATTTTATAATGGCGACAAGCATTTATAATGTGACATTTTATACTGACAATGACCATTTGTTCTGTGTGATGCCCTATAACCGTAAGATTGAGAGATTGACCCTCTATTTAACGTATCGTATTTATTTGTATGTAAAAGTATGTAATTTGAAGCAATGAATATTGAGTGGATTCATGAATGATGTTTTTTTAATTTTTCCTCATGAATGATAAAGATGATAAGGACAAGAAGAAAATAGGCTCGATGTGATCATTGTAAACGTTTTTATTCGACGTCATGTTCGATTGCCTATATTGGTTTTTCAGTATTGAATAATTTATCTGTTAATTGACACTGGTTTGGTTCCGTTCCTGCATTGCGTTACTATACACCACGTACAAAAAATCATGCAGATAAAAAAGGTCAAAACAGATAAAATTACTCAAGTACATAATTCCATACATGTGACTTTGAGAATAGCTCATTATCACCTCACCGGACAGCACTCGAAGTAACTACAGTTTTGCAGCAATTAAGGAGACCTTAAACAGCCCGGTTCACAGGTTCCAATTGCAAATCATGTATTTTCTATTCATAATTTGAAAGAGCGAAAGACAGAATCGACAATTCTTAAACTCTTTTCTCTAATAATGTGCTGAACGACCCGAAAAACCGGCAAAACGATTTAAAGTATATTTTAAACAAAAATGGTATGTCTCCAGCATTTTTCTGCTACACTAAATTTTGTTATTTGTATATCATATTTAATCATTTATTTTTTAAATCGTTTTGTACTGGAATTTGGAATGCAATTACAATGTAAAACGTTGCTTCTAGGGTTGCCTTGACTGGCTCTGTGGAGGGTCATCACCGACGGGAAAAGAAGGCAGTAGAAAAGATGAGCAAAAAGCTCCCCAAACCCAGATTCTCACCTCCGAATCCATTGGTCTCAAGCCCGAAAAACC
>JAQGBT010001227.1:0-34664 GCA_034698585.1 Disparrhopalites patrizii
CCCCAGCACCAGCATACCGGGCACCTGCCCCAGCCTACTCCGCCCCGGCCCCAGCCTATTCCGCCCCGGCCCCAGCCTATTCCGCCCCGGCCCCAGCCTATTCCGCCCCGGCCTACTCCGCCCCGGCTCCATCCTACAGCGCTCCCGCGCCGTCCTACAGCGCCCCGGCCCCAGCCTACTCCGCCCCAGCACCTTCTTACTCCGCCCCAGCTTACTAATTTTTTTTTAAAAATAGGAAAGCGTTGATTACAGAAGTAATATCCATTTTATGTTCATTTCTTAAACTTTTATTTTTGTTACAAAAAATTATTTTAGAAAAAATTACAGAGAAAAAAATGCATATATAACTATGATACCAGAACTAATGGAAGATAATAAAGGTTAAATTGAGTTTAGCAATAATATACTTACGTCTTCTGGGAATCTCCTACATTTTTTGCAATTATCATCCTTTGCACGTCAATTATATTTTGTATAATATAATTATGTACATATATGCATAGTTCCCTTTCTCCCCTTTCCAACCAGGATAAATATAATAATCATTTACATAATTAATGATATGTCTGCGTATAAAGTTGATCTTTTCCAAGAACTTCCTTCCTCTTGTAGTTCCTGCAGTTGTTTTAATCACAGATTTTTTTTTATTCCGTCTTCCTCTTTGGCATCCACAGTGAACTCATGGGATTGAGGGAGCTTGTGAGATTTCTATATCATCTCTTCGCTTGTAGCAAATGGAAGGAGTTGGAGTGGGAGAAAAAGTGAATGGATAGTATTCTAATCGATGCCTTCATTATCATCATTGACGCAAGTCGGTATACATTTCCATGTATTTACCTTTTACATTAGAACTATGTTTTTTTTAAAATCATGTTTAATATCATCAACTTCAGTTGAAAATGAGCACATACATTTGTGACAGTCATTCATTGCCAAGCAGAAGCTTATCCATTGCAGTCAATTTATTTTTCTTGGGAGCGAAATTAGATTTAGTACAGTTTATAAGTGTTTCATTAACAATTTTCTGATAAATAATTATTAATGTTGTATAATATGTGTCACTTTTTTTTTTATTACTCAACGCCGTATTTCTTTGACCAATTACAAAATCCATATCTGTAATGCTATTATATGTGTTATTATATGTGTAGTTATATTTTTGGACGTAGTTCCAAAATGGTTCAAGTCCCAATTTTTCAAAATTAATTTACTTTATGAAAGCTTTTTTTTCATATATTCGTTTTTTTATTCTTTTTTTTCCCTTCAGAAGTAAAAGACTGAAGGAAATATTTTTATAAAATTCTCAACATTTATTTTCTCCAATTAGAATATTAAGAAGGGAATAATTTTCTTTCTCTCCTGAAGAAAACTTTACTAAATGGTCTTAAACCATTTTGAAACTGTAGCCTTCATATGAACAAACATCGACTCTTGCCTCAAAGCAATAATAATAATATGACTAATTTTTTCTTTATCATGAGAATAGTCAAAGTACTTAATGATCCTGAATTGCCTCCTTATTACGTTATAAAACGCACTTAACGTTTCCAGAAGGTTAACTTAATGGCTCTTTGCGTGGATTACAAGACATTTGGGATAACTGAATACGTTTTTTCCCTTTTTTCGAATGCCCTTTTTACACGTATATATGGATAAATTTTTGCACAATCGGACTCTAATAACACTTGGTCTCGGGCCCTATTTATACCCAACGTGTCAGGATGGATCACGATAAATAAAAAAATATAATTAATTTGACTCATTCGGCAGTTCGGGACATAAACAACACTTTTTCTTCCCAACACTCTCCCTCCCCTCAAAAAATGGATAAAGAACCCTTATAGAATGTTCCATAGAATCGTAAAAGCATCCGACATCTGCATCATGTACTTGCTGAATCAGCAATAAAAGATTTATGGGCAATTGTCGGCAAAGAGAATCAGCACATAAGGTGGAAGATGTTTCCCGATACAAGGACGATCTGGAGTGGATAAGCCGAAAAATCACTTGGAAGATGGTACCATCAAATGGACCAATCAGTGATTTTCGCATCACTCAATTTTCTGAAGCCTGACAAAAACGGTAAAGGTCATGCTAGACGCTAATTGCAGCAAAAATATTTGATGGCTGGACGCAAAGATGAGGATAACAATCTACATGAGGAAGGTGCCTCTGGGAAAAGGCCTTCGCGATACCCTTTGAAGGTGTCATTTTACAAGTCTTTGGACTACAGCATTGTAGTAATACAAATAATGATCTAAAATTTAATATTATTGAAATTCATCTGCCGATAATGCTCTACATCAGTCGAGCTTTTGGTGTAACAAAGCAGTAAGTTGTTTTCGTTAAAATTGCAAAGGATTCAGGTCTTTTGTCATGGCTTGGACGTGCCATTCAGGCGATGGAGGTTAAACACGGGAGAATTAAAAAAAAAACGTAGAAAAAATAACAGATACGAACATATGGTATGACTTTTTTGGGAGAACGAAAAAACGCTTTTATCTGGACTCGTTCATTTTCAATTTGAAAGTCATGAACCGTAATATTAAAAAATGTATGTATTTCTCCAAGAAAATGTTTTGTTGATTAGGAAACATATTCGAAAGAATGATGCATAAAAGTGTCACTGGCTCCCTGCTCGGCAGATAGCTATACTGTGCTTGTACATCTACTTCTATAATAGTATATGTATATAATATATCTATGTACATATTGGAGGACTCAATGAAAGAAAAGGGTCACCTAGTCAACTTGACCTGCTGAGAAAGAGAAAAAAAAATTTCCTTGCCATTTCAAAGGAACTTTCTACTTCTTTCTTTTTAAACTACACGCAGCTAATTTCTTATACTAATTTCGTTTTTTGCAATAAGAATCTCTTATGCATGATTTACAAAATAAAGTACCAATAGTATGCATTATATGCACACATATCATGATATCATGAACCTTAAATTTATTATTATTATAACGTTCTTTACTCTTTATGATGCCGTGTTTGGAGAAAAACACACACACACCTTGTTTTTTCTCTTCATTCATTGAGAAAAAAAGAAATGAGAGGGAAAAAATAAACTTGTTTATTTCAAGCCAATTTTTTAATACAGATTTTTACACGAGTCTTAATTTTTTGCTTTTACTTATATTCCATGTTTTAATAAGCTTGCGCAATATTTGTTTTAACATAAAAATATATTTTAATACGTCGTGGAGTGCTTTTTCTCCCTTTAGATTTTTTTTTTCATCTTCATAAAAATCACACAACGGGTTTAATATTATCTCTCCATAAGAAAATATTACTGGAGTATCACCGTTGCTGATCTCCATTAGGAGAGCGTGTTATCATCAAACAACAAGATGAAGGCTGAATATCGTTTGATTTACTGGATTATGCAAAAAAAATTAAGCATGGGGCACTCCTTAGCGTATACATACAGGGTTGGGCGGAGTACTGAGCTTTCTCTTATTAGCGACCTTTCCAGATTTTTATGTATTTCCAGTGACATTTTCGTCCTCAAAATAGATGCTGCCATATGCTCAAAGTTATCTTTCTCCCTTTTTTTTTTTGCTTTTTCCCCTTATTCAAACAGGGATTTTTTTTTCTCCAGAAACATGCATCTTACATTATGGAAAATTCCTCCTCTCCCCCGATTTCGACATAGAGAGCACTCCAAGAGGCAAGGAAAAGTGTAAATAATTGTTATATAAACGTTTTAAATGTAGGAGAAGGTTATTACGCAAAAATCAACAAAAGGGAAATTCATATGTTTTATTGTTGGTAATCATGAGCGTGAGATGTACAGGCAATTTAACCGAAAGTCATTAACCTTGTAGATTTCAAGGGAATGAAACTATCTTTTTTTAAAGCTATCTGCGGAGATATTAATTCCAGCAGAGAGTTTGGCGGGTTTCTTCGCGTGTGCGGCTACGTGTATTATGTGATCCATGCTCTAGGTCAATTTCAATGTACCATGTTATTTAGTAGTGGCGTCAGAGGGAAATGGATATTTATGATATTATGTTTACGGTGTTTCAAAAATCCAAAAACAACCGGTAAGAACAGGTTGAACAATTTATCTGTTGGTGGGGATTTAATGCTTAAAAGGCTCTGAATATGTACCTATACCTATATTGTATGTAATAGCTATACATGTGTAGTGGATGCGTTTTATCACGGAGAAACCTCTTGAGAAAGGAGAAAGTGATCCTTTACGGCAGCCAATAAACAGACAGTGGTCAGGTTTTAATGTTCAACAAACAATTTTGCTGACAATAAAAATAAACTGGGCTGGAAACAATGACCCTCCCACCTATTCTTTCGGTACACATTATTCACTCTGTCATGTCTCTGTGTAACAAACAGAAAGATATTTTTAGAACGTCCCACTAGTAGTTGTGATGGACCATGTTGCAGTTTGATTTCATTCGGTTAAGTCCATGCTGAAATCCTTCCAATGGGTGCCGTTTAGAGTCAAAATTAATTTGGTCCCTCCAATGTACAATGTTTATAGTCCACTTTTTAACTGACTTTGATTTTTGAGGAAAGATGTACTACACATTTTCATTTTTGGGATACAACCCACATTAGACAAATTATTATGCCAAGGTTAGGTATTAATCTCCGGCCATTTTTGCCATTGATTCACTTTGCTTCTGTGATTTTGAGCATTAAATTTTTAACAAGTCGATGTGGCAATATGTTGAACTTGTTAAAGTAAATGTTAGCTTTAGTGACACCAGGGAATCATTCACATCAGTATGTAAAAAAATAGTGGAAAATTACATGAGGTACTTGCATGGAAAAATATCCTAAACAAATTAAAACTCACAGTTTATTTTGCTTAAACAGCGACGGTTCCGAGTTCTTGTGTGGTTTCGCACTTCCTCCTGCCTTTTAGGCATTAATAAAAACTGAAAACGTAGTAGCCAATATTTATTCGCATGCCTTCACATGTGTTTGCATACGTCTTTCGTCGGTACACGAGCAATGGCAAACAAAACAATCGAAACGCTGAAAATATTTATTTTTCTTCTCAATGGTGTAGTACATACTTATAAAAGGAATTAACTGAAAAAAAAGTAATATTACAGAGAAGAGCAAAGAAGAAACTGCTCTCATCAATTATTCCAGCTTGAACAATTTCACATAAGTGTTTTAAAATAGTACAAAAATCAGGGTGAGATTAAGTACAGTTGAAGTCAGGATTCTAATCAGCCCTATTTGCCTCCAATCGAGACTCAAGCCCAATGGGCTTCTTGGGGAGTAAATTATTTATGTTCCGACAAATATTTAAAATGTGCCAAAAGATTGTTTCCAAATTAGAAATTATCCAAAATTATTTGCACCCCAACACAACGACCAATGTAAGTATATACATGCAAAGGTACTCGCTTGCCACACAGTAATGAAAATTCCGCAATTACCTAAATAGATAATTATATAGATACACATCATGTGTGCTCTTGAATAGCTTTTCAGAGTCGTATGCTCAGAAGAAATGAGTGAACAATTAAAACAATTTGTCAGGTGAGCTATGAACAAAATTGTTTGGAAAAATGCAATATATATATAAAGGTATAATTATAAAGGTAATAACAACACCCTCCACATTTGTCTGTAACTCCATGGACAAGAGGTAATAATTATTGGCAATAATTTATTCAGTAAATACAAGGCTTTTTAAACGATATGACTGTAATGTATTAGACCTTCCCCGTTGGCTTCCAATTGGCTTGATTTTATTGGCCTTGCTGATTTACAAAAAATTCTTCTCATCACGTGGAAAAACAAATAATAATTGATACATTTTGAATTCCATGCTGAATTGATTAACGGCTTCCTGGCATCTGAAGTACAGGGTGTTGAATAAATATCCCCGTCTCAAATCTGTTATAGCGTTATACGTTAGCAATTATAAAAGAATTATTATGCAAGTAGTAGAACAGGTACTTAATTAATACTTGCTCGTATCCAGTATTCACTGAGATTGGCTTACAAAAGGCTGGAGTAATAGGATACAGATTATGTAATTAAGGCACTAATTAATATTTCCCAAAGCATTTTCAAAGTTAAATTAAACAAATCAAATAGAAATGAATTCTGTTTCCATAATTCTTGTTTTTTTTTGTTCTCTGGAACTCTTATTCTCCAGAAGAATCGCTGTCCGAGTCATCATCGGCGGAGCAGAGAATCGTCTCACTGGCGGCCCGGCAAGAGAGCGTGTGCGGGTCAAAGACGAGCTCTTCCTTCTCACATTCTTTCGGGGTAAATACCTTGTTGGGAAAGTCACAAGTACAATATCTGGGAGTACAAATACCCCGAGTGCCAAAATTTGTCCCACCGGGCTTGCAGACATCTGAACAGGTAACGCCCCCTTCCTTGACGACGACCATATTGGTCAAAACGGTACTATTCTGAGCTTGAACGTATTGATCAAAGGCCTGAGCCAACTTGTAATCATAGCTGAGTTGTTGGAAGAAGAGTTGAGTGATGGTAAATAATTGCTTGGTGAGGGTATTGTTGCCAGTGGCCTTGGAAGCTTCATTCCCAGCTCTTTGGGCAATGTCCGTGGCTTGTTCCTGAGGATTTAGGGCAGATTGTAGTCGGGATCGGATTTTCTCTAAAATCCCTTGTGAACGAGGGGAGTCGGTGGAGCTGTTTGGTGGAGTTGCCTTGATTTCTGAAGGTAACTTTGCGGATGGTTTTGGTATGTTGGAGAGGAAACCTCCGGGAGTGCCACCTCCGAATTGGGCATGTCGCTTGGGTCTTGACACTGACCTTGCTCCTCTCTTCAATGTCTTGTAATCTCCGTCCGATGCATCTGCATCAATGGCCAGACCCACCACTTCCGTTGCAGAGTCCGATTGCCGCTTAATTCGATCTGGAGCCACTTTGCCGTCGGTAGGTAGGCACAAGGTGGTAAGGACCACAGCTAAGAGCACCGCCGATATTAAATGTCTCATTTTCAAAAGTTCTCGTCGACCAAAAATCTTATGATCGAAAAAATTTTTAAATCCTAAGACGGAAAAATATTTAAAATCCTAAGACGGAAAAATGTTTGAAATCCTAAGACCGAAAAATGTTTAAAAAATTTAAAGACCAAAAAATAGTATGGCCGTTTTTGCACACCAACAATGTAAAGATGGGATCAGAAGATGAATGGTTCCTTTTGGTCGTTGTGGACAGGAATGAGATAAAGGATGATTTTCATAAATCCTTCGTGCTCATGCAGTGTGACTGATTAGGTAACCATAGCCATCTTGTTTTCGCACTCAGTCTCATAATTGTCCATACGAAACGAGTGTGAACAATTAAGTTCCCTACCAATGTATGTAAATAGTGAGCAAAAAAGTTTGTAAAAAACATTGGGGACTTTTCCAGTGTCTCCTCAATTGTTGGAAGGCAAACATATGCATATGTACATATACATATAGATATACGTATCTGAAAGACATTTACCTACACATAATATGTGGGCGTTTGGTGGGAATAAGAGGCTCTTTTTGTCACTGGAAATTGTCTGGGAAAGGTTTAAAAATAGCCGATGATATCACATCTAATAATTAATCATTTTCCTATAAGGAATCTTGTAAGGTAAAGCTTGTCTATATAGAAGTACACATGGATATATGCACATACGAAGATCACTGGTTATGAGTCAAACCAACCTAAGTCCTTAGAGGAAGTGCAAAAAAGCTGAAATGAATGATAGCCCAATCAATTTCGGAGTCAAATGAGGTGGTTATTACAATTACCTTTGAGCATGGGTAAAAGAGGAGAAGATGACTCTCTTTTTACTTTAAAGTGTTTAAAGTCAATTTTTAAAGTGAATTTGTTTTATCTTTCGAAAAAATAGAACTTAGGCTGGTTTGACTGTCTGTCTGCAGTGTACGAGTAAGTGCTCACTTTAAAAACTTGCAGCATCACGAAAATCAATGTGTAAATGCCACCTGAAGTTGTCTCGTCATTATTCCTGCGGCTGAATCTAAAAAGTGCAGTCCTTTCCAAGAACTGCTAGTAATCACAAATTATAACGTACATTTTCAATAGGAACCTCCAGAAAAAAATGTCCAGCCAAACCCCAGTCATTCGTAGTCTGTTGCTCTGAACTTTCTCCGAAAACGGACAACTCTCTTGTTCCTCAAATTAAAGATAATCTATATGCATATACATATTTATAATATTATATACACGATGATTGCGTAACGTAAAAATCTAAGGTGGTCTACCTGCAACCTGAAAGCCACTTTGAACTAGACATGATCTTGAACTTGAAAACATTTGTTTCTAGCCATTTGTTTTTTTTTAAGCTATTTGCAGAATAAAGAGACATTCATCATGATCATGAGTGAGAGCGATGGTCACCTTCAACCCGTCAAGACCAGAAAAAACAAGCAAAATGTTTTTAAGTATTAATTTACTTTCCTTGTTATTCGCGATTTTATGTTTGCTAAAGTGGCCAATCTCAACTAGGAAACATAAATGGGGATTCTGCACCGACATAAATGACCTTCCATGAATTCACTTTCACTGAAAAAAAAAGGTATAAAAAAGTGGTATCTACATAAGATTATGTACATGAACATTATACTGGACACCTTTATTTACTTAGGATGAAAGGGCAAGTGTGGGAAAAAACAGGTTGACATGCCTAAAAACAGTTTTGTGCCTTCTCTCACTCTTAATTCTGAGTTGAGATGAATTCCATTAATTCTTGGGTTGCTGCTTTTCCGCAAAAGGATTTTACAACGATAAATATTATACTCTTGTAATTTTAAGGAAACTTTTTTTCATTTTCATTTCCGAGTGCTTATCTCTCAGTTGCAAAGCCACCAACCCAACAAAGATGCACTGAAGTAAGGAACTTCCTTTCTACAAAATTCAAGTTGGAATTTGCACTACATTTGTATGGAAAAATTTTTCCAAAAAAAAAAAAAAAAAAAAGGATGAAGCGGCAGAATCAGAAAATGCTTCATGATGCACGTGTGAGATACCGATTTTTTGCAGGGGCAAAATGCAGGCAGCGTTGCAAGGTCAAAGGAGTAACATAGAGGAAATATCATTTTACGGACGACATGTGATACGAGAAAAAAAATACTCACGTAATATATTACATGCATTATTCTGATGCACGGAACAAAATGGAAATAATTGTTAAAAGATGGATGAGGAACAGGCCTTGTGAAATGTGCAGTGCGGATAAGATATTTCATACATAACTTTGAATTTCCACTTCCACTTTCCCCCCACACCCTGATGTTATGCGAGGATAAAGGAATTATTTTTAAAAGGACGATCATCATTATCTTGTATAGCCTTTTGTGGAGTGAATGTTACCCCTTTGACAGCGCCATGGCGGAAGAATTGCAGATTGTGTAGAGAGAGACAGAAGCATGGCTAAATGTACATACGTCAGTGGGATGTCCCTTAATCTCCATCCTGATCCTGATTCTCATTCATCACAATTACGAGGCATGGAAAAATTATTTTTGCAAATGAAGATTATTATGAATAAAAGTCCAACAATTCTTTTCTCTAAAAAATTGTTCTCTGAAGGAAAAGCATGAAGGAAATGATAAAAGGATCAAACATTAGACTTTTAGTAGCTAAGGTGACATAATGACATTGAAACAATCGCGGCTCGGTCGTTCGGTGGTTGGTTCATTTATAAATAATTATTGTAGTTCCTTTTTTTTTAAATTAAAATAACAAAAATAATAATCTAGAAATTAAATAAAAAATGAAAAGCTCCGCTTTGTCGGATCGAATGTGATTGTGTGGCCATAAAAGACTGCATACAAGCTCACGTTTTCCTATCATCTAAAAAGTCTAAAATTATCCTAAGAAAGCAAAAGCAAAGAGTTGATAAAAAATGCCAGTGCCATGTACCATTATCCATTATGGCTAATGGTTATGTTTGGTAAATGGTAAAGCCTTTTACTCTTTAACTCTTTACCCTTTACAAAATGCATGAATGCGTGTGTTAATAATACCAACCAAAGTCAAGTACATAACGCAATCAATTTTGCACTAAGCCCTTCTACAATAAAAGGTTTTCTGCTTTTTTTTTCGCAGATTTACGCACCAAATACATATCACGATATCACATCACAATCACAATCTCAGTCTCTCTACGCAAGGTACATAATATTATAATGTATTAATGTACACATATCACAGATACGGATCACAATAACACAAAACACACGTTTCACGACATGTGATCATCATGTGATTTCAAGTCTGGTGTTATCGAAATATTCCATAGTAAAAGTAATGTTACACCACTTAACTTACTCTGTAATAATTAGAACATTACAAATTACTCCCCTTTGATCAAAGAAGATTCATCTCAATGTTGTAAATAAGGAGGGTTGTGGAGTGGCGGAGCGTGAAAAAGCAGCATTTAATTGGGAAATAGAAACATTTATCCACCTGTTTCTAAACTGTATAATAATTATACTCTGTTCCTTATCCTTATAATGTAAAATACATACATGTACGTACTATAATATATATGTATATTGACTACTTACTACATCGTTTTTTTTTTGCTCCGTTTAAAAGGCGAATCAACCCTTTTTTGTCTTTCCACAAGCCAGTATATTAGTTTGTAAATGACGAACAATGTTAAAGTACATTACACTATACGCTATAAATAAGAAAATAATAATCTACTCCTGGACTCCCTAAATTATTATGAATACCATTGTTTTATGTTGTAATTGTGAATTGCTGATGATCCCTGCCCAGGAGACTCTACCGACCAGGGAAATATCATGATTAATGGGGAAATGTGGGTGTGGGTTCAGCAAGTTTATCTCATGCTTCCAATACGACAAGGGATTTGATAAGGCGTAAAGCGCATATTGTGCGCCCGCATGCTTGAGTCATGAAAGTGTTTTGCTACCAATTGAAGCTCATTCTATGGAAAAACGTTCTCCTGCGCAAGCGTAGCAAGGTAATATAAATTTTACGGCTGCGTTTTTAAAAAATACAATTACATATTCAACGCTTTTTAAAATTGGAACTAATTATATGACCTTTGAAATCCTTGTAATGCTGGTATGCGCTTTGAAACGGTTGGTTTGCGTAGGTTCGCCTGGCCATTGAACTTCTGTGGCCGTTGGTTCTGTTTTTGATTTTGTCATGGGTGCGCACGCGAGAAACGGGGGACATGCAGGACGATTGTTCGTACCAAAAAATTGTTCCCAAAGATTTTCCTAAATTAAAAAAAAAAAAAAACAATTGTATAATTATTATTAAGAAAAACATGTTCGTGTTTTTTTAACGCTAATTGTTGCTAACAACTATTCGTCCTCACCGCAGGTCATACTGTGCCGAAAGCAATGCCGTCCGTCGGTGGAGTAGAATTCATCCAAAACTTCTTCTGTTCCTTCCAGAACGAATGTTACAAGCCATACGTGGAGGAGTGGGTGGATCCCTGGCCAGATGCTGAGTATGTCAATGTAATTCTAAATCCCATTAACCATCACATACAAATCCTTTGTTTACACATACATACTTCTAGACCTCATCGGTTCTATAGATGTGCGTATAGTCATAAAGAGGAATCCAGGAATCCTAGTCCTATATTAGTTCCTACTTAGTTTTAAAAAATATTTGACTGATATTAGGGATGGGAACGATTCGATTCTAAATCAATTTTTTTCGATTCAATTGGATTAAATTCAAATACTTGAAAAGATTCGATTCGACACCGTGAAGTGAAGAATCGAATCAAATAATTCTATTCAGGACGTAAATTGGATAGTAAAAACTGAATTTCGATTCATTGGATCCAATATTAAGTACAAAATTTGTTACAAAATGGTTGGAATCGAACCGAACCGACTCATTTGCATAATGAATCGGATCGATTTGGGAATTTCGACCCGATTCGGACTTTGAAACAAATTGAACTAAAAACTTTGGATCAATGTGGATCGTTGGCACCCCTAACTGATACTTTATATGTTGGAGATGACCTATTCCTACAAATTATTTCTCACAGAATTCACAGATACCGGAACATATCCGACTTACTCAACAATCTCACCGGCTCCACAGAGAGCCTAAAAGAAGTTCGGAGGATCATTTTCCCCTCTAGGTTCAGCAACATGTCAACCTCTTCGGAAAATGAGACGAATGGGGGATCAAAGTTGATTCGGCATCCAAAGTAGGCCGAAGAATGATTGGAAGATGTATTTCTTATACATACACATAATAGGCCTCCCACAGGCATATGATACCCCTATTCATGATGAAAAATATTTGGGATATTTGCCCACGAATTAATTTAAAGGACCAAATAGAATTAACGTGCTACTGACGTTTCTATGGACTTCTTTTTTACGCAGACTCATAGTGGATTACAGATTTGCGGATATCAGTGTTGTCCCTCAAATTAACTGGAGGCAATTTGCTGCGCCGCCTGGTTTCGACACCGACAGATGGGTCAAGTTCTTATGTGGTTCCAAGAAGGAGACCCACGACCCAACGAAGGGTGGTCCAGCGGGACAGTTTGTGCCACAATAATTAATTACATTGATGCCTATTATGTTTCACAATCATATACGCAACATGAATATGTATATGAAGTATATAATTAAATCCCATTGAAAGATTAAAGCCTGCAAAAATTGTACTAAAGCCTTGTTTTTTTTTTTTTGTATTTGTCTAGGCCAGTGGCCGAGAAATTAGACGATTTCGGGGAGGGTCTTTACATACCAGATCCGGAGGCATCCGAAGATTGCAACTTTATGTTTGAGCAAATTTCCAAAAACAAACTCACGTACTTGGGTTGGAAGATTATAAAGCCCATGTTGAGGTATTGTCTTTTTTGTTTGTTGATTTTTGTTTGTTTTTGCTCCCAAATCATGATCTGATGAACTGTTTAAACCTTTGCTATTGATGGAATGGTGACATTGTTTAAAAATATAAATGTATCACATACCTATGCATATATCTAATATGTGTGCTATTCAGGGGCGTCCTGCTCTTCAGTCCGGACAATGACGTCACCCGAGACATCATGCAAAGGACGGAAGACAAGTTCAGGCAATTGCAACAGACGGAGCGGAACGTGAATCTCTCTTTAGTCGTCATCAATCGGACAAAATCCTATATGGAAAACAATCCAGATGATATCGACAGATTGAATGTAAAAAGCTTTGTTCTGTTTGTTTTTTAATCTCGAAAAAAATTATTTACTCCAAAATCTTCCTTAAAATAGAAAGCTCCATACTAATGATGTGCAAATGGGAATAGACAACATTGGGAAATCCAGTCCTGGTTGAAGCGCTTTTGGATGCCCTCAATATTACGGAGCCGGACAAACGAATTTACGCCAAGGCATTTATAGAGTATGCTCGAAAGCAGAATGTGGCAGACATGATAACGAATTTGACGACGATCCAATCAGTACTCGTCCCAGCCCAAATGTTTCTCAGTGTAATTCTTAGTGAGATTTGTTTTTCCGTATTGTTATAAAATAATAAATAAAATAATCATACAGCTCACGTTTTAAAAGAAATGCACACCTGTAACAATGTGCTCAGTACTTATAATCTATGTACATAAGTATAAGCATGGAATGGAATGGAAAGCATTGACGCAGGGATTAATTTCACCCCCGCACGTCTTTCTTTTTCCTTTTAAAGTGTATCAGATATGACAAGATCATTGGATTTCCGTCGGAGACAGCTGCTGTCGATGCTGCTGTTAAGTACATAGATGAAGAGAGGCTTTGGTCAGTCGTACATTTCGAGAACACGTCGGGTCATTTGAAGTTCAAAATTAGGTCGGGTCACAATTTTTCATCCCGGAGAATGAGTATACACTATAAATATACAATTTCTTTATTTTACAACGATGATTCGTAACGGCAATGATGTCCTTTTTGCACAATTAATGTTGAAGATAGGGGGAAAAACGGTATAAAAAATGGCTATATACTCGCAGAATGGACAGTGACAAAGTACACTCGACGGTCTTGCTGGAGGAAGTTTATATCAATCGGAGGGAGCCTCCAACGGGGCCATCGACCTACCTCAAGTATCTCACGTATGGATTCTCATTCCTCCAGGAAATGGTGGAGCGCTCCATCATTGAGAAGAAAATTATGGACGCCGTACCGATTGAGGGCATCGTCGCCATGTTTTTGCAGCAGTACCCATACCCCTGTTATGTTTACGACAGGTATACCTATATATTTTTATTATTTCAACACCTATCCTGAGTACCCGGAGCAGAAAAATATTCGTGGCAAAGATTACTGTACCCTAGTAGGAAGGTTATCTTCCGTGCCCAAATCAAGTAAATATCGAGGGTGAAGTACATAAATTCATCATCTCCATTCAGAGGAAAGCGGACAACTGAGGAGAAGCGGAATGGAGATGAGCAATTTATGTACTAGGGCCGCGATATGTATGTGTATATGTATAACGCTGGTTTGTCGAAAAACGGATACTGCACGCTCATGTATCGTGCTATCCTACATAAATGGAAATTATTACCGTGTTGTCTACGTATGTATCTATTTTACGAAATAGATACATTTTTCAAGCTTAAACAATACGAGATTTACATTCATAAAAAACGTATTGCATTACGAAATTGCAAATAACACGTTTGATTCACGTTCATAGAACGTATCACCACACTAAATTCCACATAGAAACGTTTGATTGAGATCATAAAATGTATTAAGATACGAAATTGTAAATCACACGTGTGCTTGACGCTCATAAAACGTATTTCGTTACGAAATCGTAAATAACGCGCTTGATTCACGTTCATAAAACGTACTGCGTTACGAAATTGAAATTAACACGTTGGATTCACCTTCATAACACACCTTGTGTTACTCAAATAGCACATCTGATTTACGCTCATAAAACGTATTGCCTTACGAAATCGTAAATAACACGGGAACATTTTCGTAATTTAGGTAGGACATTTAACACGTTACATGAACGTGCACGTTACATGAAGGTGCGGAACCCGTTTTCCCGCCAATTTCTACCGTTATATTTACGTTATTTGGGTTATGTGGGAACCAAAATGATAACCCTGCTACTGAGGGTATGTACAGTAACCCAAGTGGATCAATGGTTTTGGGGTAGCAGAACCCTTGTGGCACTTGGGCCGATTACTTGAGAAGCCTCAATGTGAGGGGTAAATGAAAGTACAATATTTGCGAGACAATCTGTGTATAATTGTACATCATGATAATTGCAAAACGTTTGTGGAAACAAAAAATGAATCCAGAGAATTCCGTTCAAATCCAAGTGTTTGTGTGTGAACATTAGATTCATACGGGCTGTGACCGGAGCTTACCCTCTCTTTATGATCCTGTCGTGGATTTTCGCCGCTGCCATGACTATCAAGTCCATCGTGTATGAGAAGGAAATCCATCTGAAGGAGTTGATGAAGGTGATGGGGATGGGTAACTTGGTCATGTGGCTCGGTTGGTTTATTGATGGTTTCATCGTTTTTAGTGTGTCCGCCACCTTTTTAACCATCATTCTCAAGGTGGGTCCAGTGTTACTGGGAGGACGTAAAATTTAATTTAATTAGTATTAATTAGCTAATAATAATTATGTATCTTTAGTAAATGAATTTTCAAAACAATTTTCAGTTCGGGAAAATCACACAGCATACAGAGTTTACCCTCCTTTGGGTGTTCAATCTCAGCTTTGCGGTATCCGTCATTTGCTTATGCTTCCTCCTCTCAACTTTTTTCCAACGCGCAAATTCCTCAGCAGCTGCTGGTAACTAATCCAAGCTATTCAAGAATCAATTTTAAAATCGTTTTATATTTGCCAGAATTAATTATTAAAATTAAGGCCCACTTTAATTATTGATATTATGCTTCACTTTAAATTATTAACCTTTTACTTTTAACCCCAACCACCAACCAATACATTTTCATGAGTGCCTTTGATGACCAATTTTTAGCGTTAGTTTTAAGTTGTACAAACATGAAACAAACTTGCAAATTATTATTGTTGCAATTTATTAACTTCTACTAAAAAGGACGCACTTTTTACCATGTTTTTCGTTGATGTTCCCAGGCGGAGTAATCTTCTTCCTCCTATACTTGCCCTACAACTACGTGAGGCATCGATTCCTTCTGCTTGAACCTTGGCAAGTATTACTCTTTGTAGGTTGGAACTCTTGTTTTCTTGGATTTACAAATATTTATGACAGACCGAATTTTTTATATATATATAAAAAAAAGAATGTAAAGAACCATTCACGGACCATCGTCTGCCCTGGGTCTATGTACACTTTTCTTGTTTCGAGTACAGTGTTTGCTGTCCAACGTGTCTTTTGGGCTGGGATGTTTCGAACTGGCCGTTATGGAGCGGGATGGCTTGGGAGTGTCCTGGGCCACTCTGTCCACTGACTATAAACATTTCACTCTCACCACTTTTATAGCCATGATGTGGATTGACAGCGTCATCTACTTCCTTTTGGCCTGCTATATTGAAGCTGTGGCGCCAGGTAAATGTGTCAATAGTTCCCGTGATCCTCATTTGGATTGATAAAGGGTGGGAATGACGGTGTTCCAAAATGTGCACAACCCCTAGGTGGCTCTGGAATCCCCCGACCCTGGTATTTTTGCATACTTCCCAGGACTTATTGCGCACCCAAGGTTAGGAGAGCCTCCCAACAGGACGCTGATGCCGAGTTTGGGTTAAAAGAAGGTCTTTAAAATTCCCTTTTAGAATGATAATGTATATATGTCATGTGCCCCCTTTAATTTTGCCTGACTCATAAATAATGTTTTCTTATTCGGTCATACAAGACCCAAATATGGAGACTCCACCAGAAGGGCTAACGGTCGGGGTACGTGTCCGAGGGTTGTCCAAAATCTACTCCAATGGGAGGGTGGCGCTGAAGGATTTGAATGTGGATTTTTATGAGAATCAAATCACATCCTTTTTGGGTCACAATGGGGCGGGGAAAACGACTACTATGTATACAAATTTTACTATTTTATGTTTACAAAAATTATAATTGTTGTTTTTAAATTATAATTATTGTGTTTAAATTATATTTATTGTGTTTAAATTATAAATATTGTATTTTACGAGTAAATTAGCCACACAAGTGCTTATATACTGATACAGGTCAATTCTCATCGGACTCTTTCCTCCTTCCTCGGGTACAGCCTGGGTCAACGGCCACGACATCACCAGGGACATGAAGGGGGCGAGGGAATACCTGGGAATATGCCCACAGCACAATATTTTGTACGGGAAACTCACTGTGGCTGAGCACATCAAGTTTTTTTCGGGGCTCAAAGGGAAAAAGTTTAGTGTGACGAAGGAGCGTCTAAACCAAATTTTGGAGGATTTGGGCATGCCGGAGAAGAGGAACGAATTCCCGGCGAAGCTCTCGGGAGGGATGAAAAGAAAACTTTGCATTGCCCTAGCTTTTGCCAACGGAGCCACGTACAAGCCTTTCAATCCAAACTCCATTATTTTAATGTTTAATTGACTTTAAATTAATTTGGAATTTAATGGTAGTTTTATCATTTGAAGGGTGTAATAATAAGAATGGTGTAATCTTTAAAAAGGGTGAATAATACGTTCTTTAATATGATTGAATATTTCAATATTTATTTGCATGTGATTTTTCTCCCTCCAGAACCGTATTTTTAGACGAGCCAACGGCCGGAGTGGATCCTCATTCCCGAAGATCTATTTGGGAGCTTCTACTGAAATACAAAGTTGGTCGGACCCTCGTTCTATCCACTCATTTCATGGATGAGGCAGATATTCTGGGGGATCGAATTGCCATAATTTCCCGAGGAACTCTAAAAGCTTGTGGTAGTAGCCTTTTCCTCAAGACCCGATTCGGTCAGGGGTATTCCCTGCATTTAGTTAAGGCCATGAAAGGCACCGTTGCCAGGGACTCAGGAGATAGCAATCCACAGCAGGAAAAGAAAGGTTCGGCGGAAAAGCCTGATGATAAGCGTCAGAGCAAAAAAAGTTTGACGGAAAAGGACGCGAAGCGTGCGAGCAAGAAAAGTTTGACAGAAAAGCCTGATGCTAAGCGTCCGAGCAAAAAAGGTTCGACAGTGGGCGATACGGGCGCACTCAGCAAAAAAGGCTCAGGAATGGCCATTGGTACCCGTCTCAGTAAAAAAAGCTCAACACTGATCGAGACTAAAAAGCTGAGCAAAAAAAGGTCCACAATTCCGGATGCTAGTCGTCTCGGGAAAAAAAGTGCGACCACCGTGACCGTTTCCGGCTTCGTGAAGAACATCATTCCAACAGCGACCTTGCGGAGTTACATCGGATCGGAAATATCCTTTATCCTCCCTCATGACACGACCCCCAATTTCCAGAAATTGTTCCAGCAACTGGATGATAATCTTAAGGCCTTGGGAGTGACTAGCTATGGGATTTCGGATACGACGCTGGAGGACGTCTTCCTCAAGATCACCGTAGAAGATCTGGAGCGAGTGGACTCGGATACGAATGTCGTTTCTTGGTATTCCAAATTCTGTTGTTGCCGGCGGAAAAACAAGCCACTCGCTCAGGTCTCCCCTCAAAATTCCCAATTGACCAATTTCAGTAAAGATATTTCCATTAAAACTTTGACACCAGGACAAAAATCCACATCCACGAGAACATTAGTTCGCTCTACTTCCATGGAGAACTTGGCGGAAGGGGCTAAAATTGAGAAGCCAGAGAATATCCCCTCCACCCCCTTTGTCCTGCTCTGGATCATGCAAATGAAAGCCATCTTTATTAAGCGATCCAGAAATGCTTCCAGGAGCCTTAAATCCATTTTCTTTGAGGTTGGTTCTAAATCCACACTTTTTGTATAAAGGCTTCGTTTTTCATGTACATTCGTATGAATTAATGAGAAATACATGTAATGTATAAGTATATGTATGCATACTATACATACATATGTCTTGTATATTTATATGTACATACATATATGTATAAAAAAGCATCTTTTGACGTTTCAGGTGGTTCTTCCAATCGTTTTCATTTGTTGCACCCTCCTTTTTGTGACAACCTTGCCGGCACCTACAGAGCGGGAGGACAGCGCCAGGATGACACCGCACATCTACAATATGCTTCAACTAGTCAGTTTCTTCGCAGATGAAAGCAACGAAACTGAAATATCGGCCAATCCAGTAATTCCCTATGGAACCGAGTACTTCCAACGACTCATTGAGGATGGGATTTTGGGTCCACAGACCACCGGAACGGAGTGTCTCCGAGACTTGTATGATACCAAAGCATAGTATTAGAAATTTTAATAGTAATAATACATACATACATATATATATGTGTGCGTATATTATAATTCTATGGAAGAGTTTATGTAGGATTTGATCGAAACACATAGCATTTTATCCAAGAACGTAGAGTTTGTATAGGATTTTATCGGAAAAATAGTGGTTTGTGTCGAAGAATTTCCGTTTAGGATTTGATCGAAGAATTTCTATACAGGATTTTATCGAAGAATTTCTATACAGGATTTTATCGAAGAATTCCTATACAGGATTTTATCGAAGAATTTCTATACAGGATTTTATCGAAGAATTTCTATACAGGATTTTATCGAAGAATTTATATAGCATTTTATTCAAGAATTGATTTACACATTTGCCTGATGCAGCGGTATGTGTTTTTACGACCAGAATGTTTTTAGTATTGGGAATTCATTCCAGATATTTGCCTGTTTAATAGAAAATTCGAATATATTTTCCCAACAGTTTAAAGAAGAAGCAATGTTTCCCCAAGAAATTCTCGAAGAAAGAAGTGGAGGAATTTTCTGATTCCAGGAAAAACATCTCGGATGAAGAAACTCAGCTCCCGGAATGCATTTGTGCATTGGCTGGCGGAGGTCAAGTTTGTCCAGGCGACGCCATTTTCCCCCCTTATTTGCAAGTAAGTACTCTTATCCCTTTTTCTGGCTACAACTAAACGGAACGGCAAGAAACATTATATAAACCCCTGGCGTTATGCCGTAGCCAGGCTGCAAATTATAAGTACATAGATTATTACATTTCTGTAGTTTAAAATTTTATTGCGGATCTATAAAATTTTATTTTCACACTATCCGACCAAGATTAGCCTTATGGCGGTTTTTTCAAAAAAAGTTATAAAATCGATTTTGTCGAAACACGATAAAAAAAATTTGATCTTGTTTTTAGGTACAAATAGTTGTTTATGCTCTCACAGCTATGCAAGCCGGGAAAAGCATGTTTTCATAGCAGAATTTTATTGTGGATCTAGGAAAAATGGTCATTCAGACTAAACAGTTATTGGCCAAGCTATTTTTTACCAAGTTATTAAACGATTTTCCAGCTCGAAGTTCGAAATTTAGGACTTGTTATTAAATCGATGCTTTTTTTATTTAAATTTTAAATTAAAATTTAAAATTTAAATTTAATTTTAAAATTTAAAATTTAAATTTAATTTTAAAATTTAAAATTTAAATTAAAATTTTTAAGATAACAATAGACTAACAATGGCGCATACGACAGGTGTGCGCAATATGAAACACTCATGGACCAAAATTGCTACAAATATTTAAATTATAAATATGTTTTTGAAAAGGTATGATTAAATAATCGTTCAAAAGCAGCTTTTTGTAATTTTCAAGAGACTAATTAGTTTAAAAATGACTTTTGTTTGAAATGTTTTATGGTTGTAAAACATTGAATGTAATATGCAATATCAGTAAGGATGTAAGGAAACACATTATAATTGCCACGATTCTACTTGATATTCGAATTAGATCCAGAACTCATTTTACTGGATGGACGCGACCAAGTTTAATCACACGGAATGGCTACTTAAAACATACTTCGATTTGTACATATCACGCGTTGCTGGCTACACCTTTGAAATTCGCCCACCGTACCCTTATAATGTCACGCATACCGTCAGGGTTCTGGACGCGCTCACGATGACATTATTTGATGAGGATATCACCCCAGTCCCTCTGCCCATTTGGATTCCGAAGCCCTACAATTCTATTCGGGTAAGGTCGGGTTCATAATTGTGTATGTACTTATAATATCAAAAACTAGTATGCCCGCGACGCCAACGCCAACAAAATTCTAACAAACAAAGCTTGGCGAAAAAATTTGCAAAGGGTACCCCCTTGCCATCACCACAAAACGGACGGGCCCGCCCAGGGAAAATGTTCATTGATGACCAAAAACAGCAAAGTTATTTAAAACATTATTTAAAAAGCACAAATTTCCAAGGAGATTACTAACACCACAAATTTTCAAGAGAAACGCGAGACAAATTTTCAGGGAAGTTGCTAAAAAAAACGGGCATAGGACGAGGTTTCTTTTTTGTTTTGACCAGCAAATTTTGCTCGGCAATTATTTTCATGGATTTTCGTTAAAAAAATCCACAATGTTTTCTACGGAAGCAGGAAGAAAAAGTCTCCGGGCTAGGGAAAATTGCAAATTTTACAGTACTGTATGAAGAATTTTCTGAAAGAAAAAGTGTGAAAGGACGCCGTAGTGTCACGACCGCTCCGAGCATTTCGAACGGGTTTTATACCGTATGTTATATGTAGCTACAAAAATAAATAAATACTAATAAAAACATAAACTCAAGTCTATTGGGAAGACGCTGAAACATGGGTTTCAAACAAGTTAATCTTTTGCCGGCCGTAAGCGCCGTGAACCTACTAAATAAATAATAATAAGTAAAATAAATAATAATCTCCAACTTATAAGACGATTATTGTTGAAAAAAATAACAAAAATGTCTTTTTTTCTTCCAGCTTTGGTTTATGCCCCGTGCTACCCACTCCCCAGTGGCCTACCAGAATGCCATGCACAATCTTCTTCTCCGAGATTTACTCCCTGGAGGTAGTCCGAAGGATGAGACTGGAATCACACTTTATCAGCATCCCCTTCCATTGAATGAGAAACAACTCGCGGAACGCATATCGTGAGGAATTCGACTCGTAAATACTAACTCTACTCGAAATAAATGCAGATGCTACAAAATAAGACATATTTGTTTTACACCAGGCATGTATAATTAACGAGAATTCATTGAACGGAATTTTAATGGTTATTTTAGCCCTTAAAGTGTACATAGATTTTGTATCCACTTTGAGACAAGGTTTTTAAGCTGTATATACATATACATGGCATGCATATACCTGAAAGTAAAATCCAAACAAAAATCGTAATCACCCCCAAAGAATCCCATAAAAGTTCCGTTCCAAAATGTGGTTCCACGATATCAAATCAGCAAATGAATTACTTGCGTTTTGTATATTATTTATAATTAGACATATAAATACATATAATATGTGTATATTTTTATTATATTATGTTACCGTCCCACTTGAAAGGTCAAATCAAGCGCCGCTCGGAGTTGTGGTGGCGATTTGCATGATTTTGGCCCTCAGCTTTGTCCCCGCATCCTTTACGTTGTACTTGATCGAGGAAGTTTCAAGTGGAGCCAAACATTTGCACTTGGCAGCAGGGGTGAAGCCCATTATTTATTGGGCTGGGAATTATTTGTATGATATGGTAAGATGAATGTGGAATTAGCCTTTTATTTCATTTTTTGTCATTCCAAGTAATCCATGGACTCTAATTCGATATTTATGGAACTCTCGGCAATCGTTTTTTTTTAATATTGTTTAATTATGTGGACCATGATTTAGTTCAAATATCTCCTGCCAGTCATCTTGTGCATACTGTTGTTCGTGGCCTTTGAAGTGGAGCAGTATGTGTCCAAGCATTCCATCGGTGCATTCACTTGCCTTCTCATCCTTTACGGGTATAATTCAGTGAAACGTTCATTCATTGTCTGGTTATGCTGGACGAATTAAAAATCAAAACATACGTAATACATACATATGTCATAATAATCAAAAGGAAAAATATATACAGGTGGTCCGTAACTCCTTTGATGTATCCCGCGACTTTCATCTTCGCAGTCCCAAGTACAGCCTTTGTGGTCCTGGCTTGTACCAATTTATTTTTGGGAGTCATCACAACTGTGTCCGAATTTGTACTCACCACTTTGGGGGAGTTGGGTGTAGGGAAATAATTTCAACCAAAAATCAATTGGAACATTTTAGCGAGTTTTATCATCATTCAGGGGAAAGAGACTGGAATCTTATTTTTTTTATTACAGGACCAAGAGTTACTAAATATTGCTATTATCCTCCGGCAAGTGTACCCTATTGTATTCCCACAATACTGTCTTGGCAGAGGACTGGTGACCTTAACAAACCTCCATATAAATACTGTGGTTCAGCGTGCGCTTGGTAAGCGACTGTGTCATTGAAAAAAAATTGTAATAAATTCAAATTAAATAAATAAATTGTATGTGTGTACATATATGTATTACAATGAGTTCGAATATCCGAATTAACCTAATTACCAAATGAGTAATTACAACTATATTAAAACGCATGGCAGGATCGTAAAGGGAATTTAAAAAAAAATGCAAAAAATCCTTTCAGAGCTGGACGCAGTGGAGCCAGATCGGTTCGAATGGGACCACATGGGGAAGCTTCTCTGCATTCTGTTTATTCAAGGCTTACTGTTTTTCCTCGTTGTTATCATCTTTGACTATCGCAGTTGGATATATATCAAGATTTGCCGGCCCAAACCTAACTTCGTGAGTGCCTTAAACTTCATCAACTTCTTTCTTAGGTCGTGTGTTTCGTGTTAAACAGCAGTTAACAAATTCTGAAAAAAACACTTGACTAAAGATTCTTCGAACCCAAATTACAAAATAATTTGGACACTGGAACGAATTTGTCTTTTCCATATTTTGCAATTATTATAATTTTGTTCATTACCAAAAAGGGGAAAGAGTCCTACGATGATGATGACGAAGATGTGGCAAGGGAGCGGACACGTGTCATGGAGAATAAGTACGACCCTAATTCTATCCTGGTGGCACGGAGACTCACCAAGGTAATCAAAATGAGCGACGAAAAGAAATAATTGTGGATAATAATTTTAGAGAAAATAATTTCCTAATTCTACAAATTAAGAATCATTACGTTCTTTTCCGAAGTTTTATGTGGGGAAGAAGTTGCCGTCAGTAAATGGGATTTGTTTTGCCATGGACCAGGGGGAATGCTTCGGTCTTCTGGGCATTAATGGAGCAGGGAAAACCTCAACTTTTAAAGTAAAGACATATATTTTTGCCGAAAATTTTATATACACATATGTCTTGAGAAGAGCAAAGGAATTAGAAACTTCCCATGTATGTACATTAATTCTTGATGTAAACCGTAGATGTTGACGGGAGACGTGAGGATATCTGGAGGAAGTGCCATGATTTCCGGATTCGACGTGGTCATTCATCGAGATCAGGCAAGGAAACACTTTGGCTACTGTCCTCAAGAGGATGGACTGGACGAACTTTTGAATTCCTACGAAGTTCTACAACTCTACGGCAATTTGAGGGGATTGAGGGGCAAGACGGGGAAAGACGTTAGTTAATAAAATAAATCTTTAAAAATGAATATCAGGAATTATGGTGAGGAACCTGATCGTATATTTTCTTATTTTTATTCACTAAATATATTGTTTTTCCCTATTTATCCAGGCTGCAACCAACCTCATCGATGGCTTGGGTCTCACACGGTACGCCAAGCGACGATGCGGAACGTATTCTGGTGGCAATAAACGAAAACTGAGTACTGCCGTGGCTTTAATAGGGGATCCCGACATCGTATTTTTGGTGAGGAGCAACTCCGATTTTTGTCCCATTATTATTTCTGTCATAATAATACGTGAGATTGATTAGTCCTGTTGACTTAAAACTTAAAAGGATGAACCTACAAGCGGAATGGACCCGGGTGCGAGACGACAATTGTGGCAGGTCATTCTTTACCTGCTCCAGATTCAGAAGTCCGTCGTTCTGACCACGCACTCCATGGAAGAATGCGAGGCCTTATGTACCCGACTGGGAATCATGGTATTGGACATTTTTTGTTATGTTTGCACAAACACTACTTTCGAGCATTCTGACACCTAAACCGTTATATCGGTTATCTCGGTTTGCAAAGTCTATAGATGACCAAAATACATGTATTTGAAATGCGTATTTAACATACATTTTATTTTGTAATTGTATTTTCAAATACAGATACATATTTTCTATATGTATTTTGTAATTTATATTTAAATACACGAGGTTTTTTGGAAGTAGTTTCCTGTATTTTGTAATTTAAAAGTGCTCCAAAACCAAAATAGAATGTGTTGATTGTACTATAAAATACAAATGAACGCGCATACAAATGAACACGCATATGATACGTATTTTAAATACATTTATTTGTATTTAAAACACGTATTGTAAATACATTTATTTGTATTTAAAAGACGTATTGTAAATTTTATTAGTATTTTGTATTTAAAACACGTATTTTAAATGGTATTAGCATTTTGTATTTAAAACACGTAATTTAAATGTTATTAGTTATTATTAGTATTTTGTATTTAAAACACGTGTTTGAAATGTAATTATTTGTATTTTGTAATTAAAATACTTATGTAAGTGTATCACTAGCTACTGATGTATTTTGTAAATTGTATTTTGTGCTCGATATAAAATACAAGTGTATTTTGTAATTTCTAATTAAATACTTGGGAAGCAGCCGAGTGTAATTGATAATTTGTAATTAAAGCCTGTGTGTCTGAGTGTATTTTGTAATTAATATTTGGAGCTAAAGTATTTTGGCCATCTCTGAGTAAAGTCTGTTATTATGAATTGATTACTTTGGATTAGAAAGAAAATTGTGCATAATGTTTTTTTTAGGTGAATGGAAGATTTGTTTGTCTTGGAAGTATCCAGCATCTAAAGAATCGGTAAACATATAAAAATGTTTGTGAAAAAATAAAAATAGGTGAATATAATATGTATGTATGTCATAATTTTACGTTGATTCTCCAAGTTTCGGCTCCGGCTACATGTTAACTATTCGATGCGTTCGAGGGAAGCAGGACAAACTCAAAAGTTTTATTGCAAAGAAATTGCCATCAGCCGTGTTGGATGATGAACACTCAACCCAGCTCAAATTCAGGATTCCTCGGGAGGAAGCGAAGCTCAGTGCAATTTTCCAGGTGATGTTGCAAGTGAGAGACGAGGGAATTATCGAAGATTATTCTTTGACGCAAACATCCTTAGACGATGCAAGTCCTTTTTTCTCATCCTTTTCCTCTTGTTTCAATTACTCATTTAGTGTAGAGAGGACAATTAAAATAACAAATAACTGTATATTTCCCTCTTACAGATATTCGTCAAGTTCGCCAAACATCAAACCGACGAAATATAGGCTAATAACTTCGTGTAGATGGATTTCAGCAACAGTTCATAATTGAAAGTCAATTAGCAGAAGTTACAAATTCGTACCTTTTTTATCCGACTTTTTTCCAGGATGGTTCCTTTTTCGTGTATACGCTTATGTGCAATAAATACATACATATAATATTATACATATGCAATATTATATATATATATATATACTATAGATAGATACTACTAGGAGCTAGGAAGTAACGGAACATCAATTATTGATTTAATATTATGTATACATTGTATACCTACGATGTATACATACATGTATGTCGCTTCCCGTTTATTTTATGTTTAAGTACATATTTATATGTATATTTATGTACAATAAATTATATTGTACATAAATATATAAAATATAAATACATGCGCTTATGCGACGCATCTTAATTCTTGATTGTGCATCATGCTTCTAGTGGCAATGAAAAATGCAATATATAATACATGCAATGGTAATCCTGTCATTGTATTACCCTATACCTGTTGCATGTATTGTATAAATTGTTATTAATTATTACTGCATCATATGAATCATCATTCGAATCTGGTCCATCGTCCAAATGATCACCCCAAAGGCTCAAAAACATCTTTTTTCCACGCCGGAATGACAGAAATCTCGCCCTTGCCCAGGGCTCTGCCTTGCCCTCATGCCTGATTCTAGCCAAAATAAATAAGACTCGAGAAACTCGGGATTCGAGATAAATAATAAAAATACCAAGTGTACACGTAAATCGAAAACCAAACCCATGACTAATCAACCATTTCGTGTAGCGTTTCATATCGTCCGAGCCAGACCGGGACTGAGGGATATGATTTCCAATACTCCAATTTATTACACCCAGTGATTACTATTACTACAAGAATCTTGTGAATTATAGCCTAAAGAATGTTTCTACTAGTCTAATCCAATGTACACGTACAGTGTCGACGTCCATTGAATACTAGAGATTTTTTTACTTACAGACAAAAACGTAATTTACTCGCAAATAAAATATATATAAGTATGTATGCATTATGTGCAAGCCGTGAAAGTCTCATGCACAATAAGAACTTAGCTGCACTTTTGCCTCCCAAAAAGATCAATTAGCTGTCGTTCGAGGGAATTCCAGAAGAGTCTAAATGGCGAAGAATGGAGAACAACCACCGAAAGCACATCCGCCTCCGGCACCCAATACATTTACTAACAGACTGAGCAAAAGTTTCGGGATAGAACCTCCCCCTGCCCGACCACCGATGACAAGAGATGCGCAGGACTTCCCGGACATCAAGCACCAAGATTCTGGTATGTTTTTTTACATGAAAATCAATGATATGTATTCTACTGTCCTTCATCGAATGTGGAGTTAAAACTTCCCCTAAATCTGTATATGGATCTACACTTGAAGCCGTGAAGAATAAGGCCCAATTCTCACAAGAGAAGGTTAAATACGTGGAGAATATCTTGAAGAACACTTGGCCGATTCGGTTTTTGCTCCATGCCACCGGACGTTTCCCCTTTAGCATCACCAACAGCTCGGATGGGACATTGATGTACCAATCCACTCTCTGGTATCCACAAGGCATGTGGTTCTGTGTCACCAGCATCCTGGCCATCTACTTCCTTTGCATTGCCATCGTCAACCTCACGGATCTCATGCTCAATCTACACTTTGGGAATGGTGCCAAACACAAGGGGACGTCCTGTGCCCGGGAAAGGATGTACGAGGTGTCCGTCGTGGACCGACACATTGTCACCTTCACCTGCGTCTTTGCCGCCCTCTGTCACGTCACCATTGTCAGTGTACATCTCTTCCTCAAGCGGAAATACATTGCCAAGTACTTCAGCTTCTGGACACAGTAAGTCCATGTAAGTAAGGTGTCACTTCCTTTAGTTTTACAATTGAAAAATTAAATTCAGAACAAAATACAGAATTTTAATTCAAATGACTTTAATGATGGCTAGAATCCCCAAAATTGTCTTAGGTAACCCCTTCGTAATGCTGTCTTTGAAGCTGTATTTGAACGATAGTTTATGTAATACACGAAGAATATTCGGATTTCCCATAATTACCATAATTAGAGCAGCACTAGTTCAAATACGAGTATAATCTCAATTTCCTAAAGGGGACAGGCGGACACACACTAATATAGCGGACAAGGCGGACTCATTTATTGTTAAAGGTGTGTATATATAACCGTTATTGTGAGAAACCGTTATAGGAACTAGTGCAAAAACCGTTATAGAAGAAAGCGTAATTTGGCAAGGTATGGAAAAAAAATGAAGAAATCTTTTCAGTGAGAAAAATACGTGAGGGCGTGGCCTAAAGCCGTTGTAGAAAAAAATTGCAAAACCGTGAATGATTCAAAATGTGAGAAAATCCTCTATAGTGCTATGCTAGCTAGACATAATTGAATTCGTGGTTTAAACCGTTATAGAGAAAAAAGTGTCAATTCTCAATCGTGGGAGCTGGAAAACTTCCCCCGTTATAGCGAAGAAACCGTTACAAAATCCCCGTTACAGAGAGTAATTTCCTCATTGAAAGTCTCTCGAGGGGATTCGTTAGGACCGTTATACAGTGGCATCTCGTTATAACAGCACGAAACGGAATCCAAAATTTTGCTGTTATAGAGAACACTAACGTTTATCATGCATTCCATATGCGAGCTGCTGTGAATTTCCTAATGTTATAATGAACATGCTGTTCTAACGAGCGCTGTTTTAACGTAAGATAATTGTCGTAGGAAGGTCCGTTATGGAGAGAATTGACTGTACTTGGTTGTTCAATCGAATTCGGATCTTATCCGAACCCGACGTGAAAAAAAATTTTCGAGTACGACTTGAGGTTGGGAAAATTAAAATTGAGGACGCATGTAAAGGATATACATAAACTACTCTAAAACTTCATTTAAGCTCCATATTATTTGTGCTTATCCAGAGTGGCGAAAATCGTCCACGTGGACGTGACGGCGGATACTTTGATCTACAGCTACGTCATGGTCACCATGTACTTGGTGGTGATGGCATGTTTCATTGCCATGGCTGCCATCCGCCTATCGGCGTCTCCATCGGGAGCCCCGAACCTCCTGTCCGTCCTCACCTTCCGCATGTACATCCCATGCTTATTGGCTCCAGTGAATACCACAAAGAGTAATTACACCTTGACCAACAAGGCCCGAATCCTGGAGGGGAGTTGCGGAGTCTTGCTCGTCTTCTTCTTCCTCGCCTCCAAATCCCTCATGCTCCTCTTTATCCAATGTTGCCGGATGCTCACCACAACGCTCACCGTCTGGAATTCCCGCTTCCAAACGGCCCTCAACATCAAGGCCTCGGATGGGGAACAAAATATCCGGGTATCCTACCAAATCCTCTTCGACGACCACTGCATCCTCTCCAGTCTCATCGACGGGACGGACAAGTGCTTTGGGTCCATGGTGGAATCTTACATTGCCGTTCAGATTATTACCGTCATCATGGAGTCCTACTTCGTGTATCAAACGGCCAATTTAGGGGGACAACTCAGTCAGAAGAGTTGGGGGGGACCTTCTATCGTGGGAACCTTCAAGGACCCCAAGCCTCCCTTTTACCAACGTCCAAATGACTGGCTGGCAGGGACGGTCATGTTACTCATTGATATTCTCATCCTTATCCTCATCTTGAAGGAGGCGGGGAAGGTATATTTGGTGGCTGGGGAAGGCTTGGAAGTGATTCGGAGGAAGACGACCATGTCCAGGAAATCGGATCAGGAGCTCTGGTTCACTCTCAGTATGTTCTCCAGCTACACGTACAGTGAGCTGGCTCTTCGGGGATCCGGATTCTTCATCTTTAACAATGATTTTATCATCACCGTCCTCTCCATCATCATGTCTTGTGTCGTGGCCGTGGTTCAATTTGCTCCTCCCATGTCCCCGGATTTAAGAAATGCCACCTACAACTATGAAAGGCTAACTGATAAGGCCAAGTGGGATGACATCCAGAAGTTTTTGTCCCTCATTGAACACAAGAAGATTAATTGACGATCATGTGGAATAAATCTGTCATTTTACATGGTCGAGATGAGTTTCGCGAACCGATTATTACGTAATTAGAACATATGTTCATCCCTTTTTGCAGCACGGTTGAGACCGTTTGTGAGGAATTTCTGGGAATATTCTGAAATTATCTCAGAATAGTCCCTTTCGTCCTGTGATGACATTAATTACTCATCTGGTAGCTAATTCTTCGAAAGCAAATTCGGCAAAAGGCATATGTATCTACATAATATTGTCGTAGGATTTTACCCGAGAATTAGAATTCCATGGATTTTACAGGAAATAATCACTTCTACATTCTATTGCTTTGTAGATACAAATCATAATTGATGCAATTTTAACTAATAATAAGTAATAAACGAGAATACTTTGCAGGTTTGGAGTTTCTTATTAGAGTAACAGCGATTTCACATCATAGTATTAAATACACAGAGCAGGTATATTGTATGCATTTGACAAATCTCTTGGTATTGTTTAAGCACATTGCTAATCACTAGCCATTAGCCACAGCCATCACTAATGTATTTACATTATTATTATAATTTCATATATTATTATAATATAATATTATTATATGTACATAGTATGTACATTATTATTATCCATTAATAATACATATACATTATTAGTTTATTAGCATCATTTCAATCCGAAATTCCGTGGAAAAATTAACAAATGTATACATAAATATAAATATACCTAATGACTGCAATCGCAAACTATCACCAGGAATTAAAAATTGCACCATTTCTAAACTTGGCAAGCTTTTTCCATCAGCCCATAAAAAATTTTCTATTGACTTGCAAAAATCCTTTCTAATTAAATATCTCACACATTTTGAAAGTATTAAATGTACATATATACACATACACACATATGTATGTATGGAAATGAAACCTAAAAAAAATGGTATGAAATCAATGTCATACGAATAATGCTTAGAAAAGTTTCAGTTCCATGTCAAATGTCTCTGCTAATAATATCTGTTAATAGTCCAAAATTGACGGATTCAGCTTCCATATTGATAATGAAGAAGAAGGCAAGAGAAATTGGAGGTTTACATGGTTGATTATATGTTATAGAAAGATGAGAGAAAATCGTTTAAGTCGTGGGAATTCCACGTTTATATGTCAATGTATGTGACTGTGACGTTCTTAAGGCTGTAAATGTGAGAGAGCTTTTGAAAAGAATAGTTTAATAATGTCAATTACTGACTTACTGACACTTACTCAAGAGTCAATTTTTTGCAGCTAAAACTAGTTAGGAGCGTAGAAGAAGGCGTATAAGTCATCCACGTTAGCAAATGCGTCCTCACATCTAAACACATACGATCATAGTATGTAGATAATAGATTGTAGAATTTTTTATGTATATACGAATATTTTTTTTTTTTTGGCCCAAAGAGATACTAATAATAAAGAAAGGGAGACGAGAAGAGATCATGGAAGAATCTGTATCATGTGAGAAAAAAATGGAAGAAAGTAAAAGTGAAAGTAAAGTAGGGAAAATCACATTTTTGGAATGTAGACGCTTGAGGTCATACTATTATTCAGGGAGCCACAACCTTTAAGGTCCTTCATGATGGCATTCATGTTCGGTCCTCCATCTTTTCTCTGTAAAAAAACCAAAAAACAAATATTAATAAATTATTTTATTTTATTTAATGAATTATTTTATTTTATTTAATGAATTATTTTATTTTATTTAATGAATTATTTTATTTTATTCAATGAATTATTTTATTTTATTTAATGAATTATTTTATTTTATTCAATGAATTATTTTATTTTACTCAGTTAATTAAATAATACGAATAATTGCCGTGATTTTGTCCTGGGCATTTTCATTGGTATTTTTGTAGAATTAATATGTATATTATAAGAAAGGATTGATGATGAAAATATGAGCTTACCTCCCTATCAATTTTGTCAAACTGCTGGAAAATCTGTCGGTACTGGATATTCTTGGGGGAGACATCCTCCTCCAGAGGTAAATACTGCCGAACTAATTTGGGATGAGAATGATAGAGAGCCACAATGATTCTCTCCGCCACTCGCCTCACCCCATCCGAGGGTTGGTTGAGGGCGGAGACACTGAATTCCACGTAATCCCGAGGGGTCATCCCACTCGTCTTGTCCACGGACAACCCGTATTTCGTGAGCAATTCCTCCACCATCTCCGTCTTGCTTTGAGCCAATCGGGGATGTACGGGGACGTCAAAGGGCTTGGTGAGATTCGAGGAGATCACATGTAAGCTCCGGATGTGTTGGGTGGACTGGAGGCGGAGGATGCAAGTCACGGCCACCTTATTCTTTCCTAGGGCAATGTCCCCCGACTTGGATAGCAGTTCTGGGAGAATCCTCTCCAGCCCTTGACTTAATTCGGAGGCTGCCAACCTGGACATAGAGAGGAGGAAATTAATAGTCAAAGCAAATACCGTCTAGAGGCTAATTTCCAGAGATGACCAAAATACTTTCTGCTTTAAATACAAGCATCTCAAATACGTATTTAAAATACATTTTTTGGAAATTCACATTTGGACATATTACAGGGTTTACGGATTTAGTAATTCGCGTTTGGACATATTACGGGTTTTACGGATTTTGTCATTTGTATTTGGAAATAATATTGAAGTTTAATATGGTATTTTGTCATTTATATTGGAAATATTGAGGCTTATCACCGCATTTTGTTATTCATATTTGGAAGCATTTGTGATTTAATGTTTTTTTATGTATTTTATTATTTGTATTTAAATTACACAATTTGCTTTTTAGTATTTGGTTGTTTGTCGTATTTTAAAGATGCTGCGGAGCCAAAAGTATTTTGTATTGGAGCGAATCGATTATAAAACATCTGGGAAATGTGGGAAACGTATTTTTTATGTGTATTTTAAATGTACATATTGTGTAACTATAATGTTAATTTAAATACAAAGAAGTTGATGTATTTTTGTGGCTTGAGTCCCTTGTATTTTGAACGTATTTTTGCGGGCAAAGTCTTGATAATGTATTTTGTAATGTTTCACTTTTGGATGGCTAATTTGAAGTGTCCCGTATTTTATATTCGAAGTTTCGAAGCCTAACAAGTCTGTATTTTGTATTTCGTAATACTTAATATTTGCACCATTAATATTTACTAGTAATATTTGCATTTAAAAAACTCTAGTATTTAGGTCATCTCACTAATTTGCATAAGTACGCTTTGGAATTTCAATTGGTAAAATACACTTTGTAATGGAACCTGTGTTTTTTCGTGAAGTCATCCATGAGAAGAATCAATGTCTCGATGGTGAGGTTGAAAACACTGAAAATGGTGTCCTTGATCGTCCTCTGAAGCAAAAGACTGGCTGCCCGGAAGATTTTTGACGGTGGATCTGATTCTGTACGTAGTACGTTATTAGAATTTGATTAAACATTTAATTCTTAAACATTAATTAAAAAAAAAATTCTCCCCCAAAAACATTACGCTCTCTCCCTTTACTTGTCTTGTCGCCTCGTCGGTAATCAGATAGGATCTTCTGGAGACATCGTAGGCCGTCTTCCTTGACAGCGAAGTTCTTGGAAAAGAATTTCTCCACCTACGACGTTCATAAATAAGGAAAAGGGGGGAGGGAATGGAAAAAAAAGAACGTTCCACGTGAATGGTCTGACCCTGAACCAATTCGATAAGGAAACACATCCTCATACACATGCAATCACAAAAAGCCATAAAAACAATGACCGTACCAAGGCTTCCCCAAATACTTGTATGGGCAGTGCGGCATAACGCCGAGCTCTCTCCGACATATTTGATGGCTTTGGACAGACGGGAGGAAGCGGTGTTTTCTCCTCTCGAGGCTCCCTTTCCACCAAAGTAACAGGTTTCCGCTTCCTGAAACATTTTTTTTTTAAAATATATAAATCACATACCAATTATTTTAATACAAATCATATACATACATATTCATATAATATACATATTATAATGTGTAACGTATGAAGTACAACCGACATTTACTGGAACAATGGTTCAAATTCTACAGGAAAAACGTACTTTACAAAGACCGGAGGGAATTTGGGCTCATCATTACTGTAATAGCCCGACTCCTTCTTTTCCTCATCAGGTGTGGTGAGACGGGAGGAGAACCTCCCACTAGTTGTGGTACTTTCTATAAGATTTAAGGCAAATGCTGAATATGTACAGGGATGTTTCATGTTAGTTCTGAGCCCACTTAATTCGTTTTTTATTTATATTTTAGTTATTTTTAAGTTATTTTTAAATTATTTTTTAAAGAGTTAATATTAGCATTAGTTAATTAGTATTAGTATTAA